>CAIGRP010026624.1:0-15938 GCA_903798385.1 Fraxinus cuspidata | reverse complement strand
AATTTTTATTAAAATAATTTATATGTTCCACATTGTAGTAGCCTTAATGGTAGGTCCAACTTTTAGTTGGTATCTATCATCGACGCACGTCACACTCCGGGTCCACTAGCTTTATAAGGAGTAGGGCGTGTCACTTAACCTCTAATCATTTTGCAGAAAGCACTTTAATATCATAAGAATGAGTTAGAAAATAATTTCATAAGTGCTTCATTGAATTTTCATAAATTAGTTGTCTCCTTGAGCAAAGATCTTGGGATCTCCAGTAAAAAAAAATGTAGGGTTACCATTATAAAGATCCTTATGTAGTAGGATTTAATCTTATCCCCCTCGATGTGCAGTATACTTGATCTCTTGGTAATCTTTTCTTAATGGATCCATGAGTTTGCACCATTTGAGATCAACTGCTTTATGGTATTATGTCTACGATAAAAATGTCTAGACTTACCATTACGATTGATTATGCATCTTATTAAATATAGCTAGTTATCACAATTGATTTATTTAATAGATACGAATTGTCACCAACAGAGAAATCCTCTTATAAAGCTACATGCTTCTCACTAGCTTTATCTAAAGCTTCATTAATTTCCAAACATGGTTAGAGGATTTCTATCAAATCATTACACTAACCAATCACTTTTATTAGTGGATTTCATACGTGGGTATTCAATTTTCAACATTGAACTATTACAGTGCATTTATGAATATTCTTCAAATATTCCAATTTGTATATCCGAACAACCGCCACAGTGTGATCCATCCTCAAACTTCTAAAATAGTATAAGGACTTCTTACCTTTTTACTTCATAGACATTCTTCTAGGATTTATAAGGTGTATTGAATATAACTTGAGAGACAAGATGCAACCACAATTCCTTAATTAGGAATGTATTCGATGAGTAGTATTGCAACCTCCACAAATTTAGGATTAGGCTTGAACTTAACATTTATCAACTCTTTTAAAAATTCGATTTATCTATCACAATGTCGATTTCATATATTCCACCTCAAATCATATAAGAATGATTATGAATAACATATCACGTGGAAGTCAATGAACTTTCATATTTGTGTTGTCAACTCACATAATATACCAAAGAAATGGTCCCAATAAAATAAGGATGTAAATTACTTTTTTTCAAAGAACGCACATTTTTCTTTCATGTACATGGACCGTTCTCCAAATGCCACGACAAAGAAAGAACAAACTAATTTATTTATTTCTTGTATAAATACGCACAATCTTCTTTCAATTTGCAGTATTCTCTAATGGCTAAAGAACACATTCCTGCAAATCTAAAAACTGTCATGTATGTAGTCTTTTCTTCTTCTATATTTGAAACCTACTATATGGGTTTCCATTCTGTTTTCTTTAACAGGAGTACCTTTCACCCCCATAAATTGGAGATGAACAAACAATGACTTCATTCTAATGCATTTCAGCATAAAATCCAAATTCGTATAACTAATAAGACATGCCCTTTGATTTAGTATCCAATTTGTATGATCACGTGTTCAGAAATTACATTGTGATCCCACTTCATGAATCGGGATATAATCAAATTAAATTAATTTTATCTGTTAATGGTGATATTAGTGCACCACACCCATTTTACATTCTCCTTCTTTATAATAAGCCAAAGGTTGGGCAACTCCCTCCACCACCTCTCACCACCAATCGGCCATCGGCATGTTCTCAACAATCCCAAAAAAGTCTTATTGGGAACTAAACACATGGGTTCCAATTTATTCCTTTCACGGTTGAAAAGGAAGTGCATTTGCGGTTTGTAGACTGGGAGAAGAAGTTTCTAATAGTATAAACTATTTTCATTCCAAGCAATGGATATATAAATGAAAATGTGTGTATTTTCATTTAAATTTAACTATTAATTAACTGAAATAGTAGAAGATATACACGTTGATGAAAGAATGTATCTTCGTGTATGCAAATGAAAATTCAAGAAAGTTCACTCATTTTCAAGATTTATTGAATAGAAGCAATGCTCATGCACATAATAGACACGTAAAATTGATCAAGAAATGCAAAGTAATGGCTGTTAAATAATGCGCTCATTTCCAGTTTAATAGCGATTCAACCATATCAATAAAGTCTGTATGGATTTCATGTAAAATATGCAGTTACCAATTCTTTTCCATTAGACAGATGGTTTTGTACAAAATCCAATTTGAGCATATATAATAAAAATTCGATTCCTGATAATGCAATCCGATTTTAGATTGCAATAGATATGAAAATATAAAATAGACGAGAAAATTCATCTTAAGATTGTTGAAGATATTACACCGATAACGTGCATGACGAATTGATAATTACTGAAATTGAATGATTTAATCCTTTCCATTTTTCGTTGAAAAACATTTCTTATAATCAAAAGAATAGTTAGTTTTTCTGAAATCAAATCTCAAATTCAAATAAATCGGAAAATAAAATAGGAAATACAAGTTATTGGATTGGTCGAGGCAAGTGTTTAACACTTTCTCCTTAGGATGAATTTACCACGCATTGGTGCTAACGATTTTTCAACAATCATCTCCCAAGATACAACGACAACATCTCGCAATTGGAGCACCCCAAATTACGTAGACCGACGAACTCTTAACGAAATTCTCTCTCTACCAAACCATGTTTTTTATGAGAAAATATCACTTCTACAAAGTGTTTTTATATAATGCAACTAAAAGAAATGATATGGAATTATGAATTGAATTAATAATATCCAAACACATGGGATCTATATATAGTAGTTGAAAATGTTTGTCTTTAAAAGCACAAATATACAAAATGACACACCTCTTGAAATTTATTTTATACATGAAGAGACACCCATTGGAAAATAATAATGCCAAAAGTCATAATCTTTCATATGGAAAGCCACACCTTTCCATCCAAATATTTTCTAGAATATTTCATAATATTCTATACGATTTTTCAACAATTCATGTATTTAAGCAACTAAAATTTGACTTCTTTTGTCATTCATCAAATAATAAATTCTACTTAAATAATGATTTAAAATTGGTCAAACCCAATTTTTGAAATAAGATTTCAACATGTCATGTGCATTGTCAATGGATTGAACATGTAACGTGATCGTATTTTCTAAGATAGGCGTGCAAAATGGGCAACAAACAGGGAGTATTAATCTAAAATCTTATTTTTAATTTTTTGGTGTACCGGAACTAATTTCTTCCTTTTTCGTACTCATTTTTTTATTTTTTAGTTTACGCCGCACGGTGGTGAATTTGTTTTTTCCAAATTGAACAAAGGTTAGGTGTTTCACAAGTCTAGCTTGAAGGTAACATTTGGAAATTAACCTTAATGTATGAATATGAATCTAGGTTCAAGAACATTGGAACTGCTCAATAATTACGTACAAATAAACCTTGAAGTAACATTGACTCGTGTGAGTGCTAGTGCTAATGCTAATGCTTGATTTTATTGTAAGCCCATCATTTCTTCTTACACAAATTTGTGGCTGTTGTTCAAAGAAGAATAAACCTTGTTTGAAATGGTGAATGATGGGAAAATACCTCCACTCTTTCGCACATTCATAAAGCTTAACTTTCCATCCATAAAAGTAGTGTGAAATCATGGATTATCCAAGTCTGGTTCATTCCTGGAAATTATATAAAAGTAGTGTGAAATCGTAGATTATCCAAGTCCTGGTTCAATATTCCTGGAAATCAGGGGCGGAAAAAAATTTCTTTGTGTAATTTTATTTTTTTTACGTATTAGCTCGGTCTTGAATCCGGTCCTGGATCTGCCCCTGCTGGAAATTATAAGTTAGGGAAGTGAAGAACTCAAGTATAAAACCATATCATATTGCATATCACCACATTAGAGATTAGAGAAAGGCAAACTACAGTAATGAGTTTTTGGAAATGGTTTTTTCCTTTTATTTTCCTCACCTTGACAAACCTTGTTGTTATCGTCAACTCCCATTACCCATCACTTTATTTTCGCCATCAATGTCTTAATAATGGTAATTACACAACTAATAGCACATACCACACTCACCTCAATGGCCTCCCCTCTTCTGTCTCCTCTAATATTGATAGAAATGGATTTTACTACAGCTCTGTGGGGGAGAAATCCGACAGAGTCAATGCCATTGCGCTTTGTAGAGGAGATATTCAGCTTGACAAATGTCGTAGTTGTGTCTATTATGCTGCACGTTTCCTCTTGCAATTGTGTCCTTATCAAAAACAGGCAATTTTAAGCGATCTACATTGCATGGTAAGATACTCCAATAACTCCATCTTCAGAACTCTTGCAATTAGACCATACTTTCGGGCGCGGGAAGCTGAAAGTGTCATGAGTACGGATCAGTTCAACCAGGATCTGAGAACATTGTTCGACAGTCTTAGATCCCGGGCAGCTTATGGTGGCCCCCTCAAGAAGTTTGCTGCTGCGAATCGAACAGCTCCAGCTTTTCAAACAATTTATGGACTTGTGCAGTGCACCCCTGATTTAACCACACAGGATTGCAGTAATTGCTTGATCCAGGCTGCTAAACTTATGTCAGAATGCTGTAACGGAGCAAAAGGAGTTAGAATCCACACCCCCAGCTGCTGTCTTCGTTACAGAACCGACCCCTTCTACGACAATTCAATGGTTGAAGAACCCCCAAGGATGATACCAAAGCCTCCAGTAACCAAGCCACTAGCAGGTCACAGTAACATCCTTTGTGACTTCTATTTTTGTGTACTAAAAGTTTAAAACAGAAGGAAATTTTAAAGAGAAGCCAAACATGTTTAGCTTTAAAAGAATAAAGCTAGAAAACATACTTGTTTTAAAATTTCTTCTGTTAAAGAATTTGATTACAAAAATATGTTTTTTTCAAAATTACGCTCTTACTTTATCAGAAAGAAGTGTGCTTCCTTTTTAGGCTTAACCAAACATACTCTCATCTTTATTCATACTAGATTTGAACAGTATTACTTGCAAACCGAAACATCCAAACAACAAGCTGAAAAGTAATATTAACACAGTTTATTCTGGATTTTGCAGGAAAGAATGCTAATACAACTCGAACTATCATCATTATTATTGTTCCTATTGTATTGGGTCTAATACTCGTTCTTAGCGTTGGCCTCTTCCTAAGAATGAGACAAAAGCGTAAACAAGAGGAAAAACTTGGAAGTAAGTATTTTCGATGACTTCTTTTATGTACATCAAACTATATATAACTTTTCTTTATTCGATAACCATTTTTCACGCACTCAAGCCGACAATGAAAAATGCTCGCAATACGACTTTGGTACAATAAGAGCAGCAACAGACGATTTTTCTGACGCTAACAAGCTTGGTCAAGGTGGATTTGGCATTGTTTACAAGGTAACATTAGAAAGAAAGTTTCTATAGATGAAGAGGAAGTGGTGATCCTTCATTATAGGGAGAAAGTTTTAAAAAATTTAACGTGGTCTCAAAATTTAATCTCAGGGAGAACTTCCAAATGGACAAGAAATAGCAGTGAAAAGGTTGTCAAGGGATTCAGGGCAAGGCGACCTAGAATTTAAGAATGAGGTCTTGTTAGTGGCTAGTCTTCAACATAGAAATCTGGTTAGTCTCTTGGGTTTCTCCCTAGATGGAAGCGAGAGGATTCTTGTGTATGAGTTCGTGAAGAATGGGAGCCTTGACCACTTCATATTTGGTAATTAACATTCTATTTCAAGTAAATTATATTTCTTCCAGCAATCTTTTTCTTTCTATTGATTAATGTTGCGCATGTAATGGATAATAATTTTGAGCATTATTTTCATTTGATTCTTCACAATTTTATTTTTTCAAATGTACATGTAGAGCAAATTAAGCGTCCATATTTGGATTGGGATAGACGCTACAAAATCATAAGGGGTGTTGCTAGGGGAGTTCTTTATCTACATGAAGATTCTCGACTTCGGATCATTCACCTTGACCTCAAAGCTAGCAATGTCCTCTTAGATGGAGATATGAACCCTAAAATATCAGACTTTGGTATGGCTAGGGTATTCGTTGAAGACGAAACACAAGGCAATACCAGCAGGATAGGGGGAACCCCGTAAGCATTATTTCTAAAAAATGAAAATATATTCATGTTTTAGATTAAACATGGCAAGAGTGTTTAACCATAAAATTTGTCACTAATTATAGACCTACAAACTAACTATTGCAGTGGATACATGGCACCCGAGTACGCTATGCATGGACATTTTTCTGTTAAATCAGATGTCTTTAGCTTTGGTGTGCTAGTTCTAGAGATTATAACTGGTCAAAGAATTAACAGTTACCAGAATGGGAATCGTGTTAAGAGTCTCCTAAATTTTGTAAGTGTAAATATGAAATAATTTATGCTTTGTTTTTTTCAATTTGAAGCTACCAATGATAGTGTTGAAAATTTTATTTATACATGTCACATTCTCGCAGGCTTGGAAAAATTGGCATGAAAGAACGACGACAAATATAATAGATCCTGCATTGAGGGCTGCTTCAAGTTCCTTGCAAGATATTGTGCGATGCCTTCAAATCAGTTTGCTCTGTGTTCAAGAGAATGCAGCTGACAGACCTACGATGGCAATGTTGGTTCTCATGCTCTCTAACTTCTCCCTAACTCTGCCCGCACCATCACAACCTGCATTTTATGTGTCCAGTTCACATATTTCAAGTTCAACAATATAACATATAAATGATGCCTTATAGTGAGCGATATCATCTGTAACTGATGCATACCAGTATTTGGTAGATAAAATCAAGTGGATAATCAATTATAAAAAGGCTAAAAGATGGGCTTGTTATAAAGATTCACGTATCAGTTTTGAGTACTACACGGATGGTTGATTTCCACTTTTAATTCTCGCTTATTTACTATAGTAAGTCTTTTTTTCTTATTCTAATGAAAGTCATATAAGTGTAATGAATTGACAGACTTAAATTATGAATAAAAATTTCAGTTTGGTATAATCCAAATATAATGGTTATTTCTCGGTCTTTCAAATTCGAAATCAACGAGTTTCGATCAACGTTTGTTTCTCGATTCTGCTACATGAGTAACTTCAGAGATACACAGATTTACATTTGTTCTAACGATCAAGCAAATATGTGCTTGTTCTGAGTCCCATAATGTTGATGATTTTCAAGGTAAATTATTCTTTTTTACCCTAAAAAATGAATGCAAGAAATGGGGGCAATGATTCAATCGTTTTTTCTTCAAGCAATGTGAATTACTACACAATCCTTAAGATTAGTTTTTCTTCAAGCCTTATACTACTCCCTAGACATGAACTCACTTGTTTGTGCTTCCTCCATCACAATCGGCAGTGGTGGAGGGGTTGGATTGTTTCGCGGACGTCCTCTTCTAGCAGCGGACATAGCTTCTTGTTCTTAGGTAGTGAAACTAGTTGGTTTCCAAGACAACCCCAATAATATAAGCCCCCATTTGATTCACTTTACTTTAATTTATTGTTCATACTCATTTTTAACCACACATTCATAAATAAAATATTTTACACGTGAACGTAGAACTTTACTTTTCAACCATGCGTTATCCAAAAAACCAAGGGGCTTAGTGTTTATGATTGGTGTATGTAAAGTGGCAGTGTGGTGGTGACAAGTTTTCCGGCAAGTGGCTAGTTTGTTACTTTCTTCGTTTTGAGAAATTTTCTTTGAGTGATGGTTTGTGAACTAGGTTGTGTGTAAAAAATGATTTGGGGGGAAATGGGAGCTATTTATAGATCTCAGGTAAAGGTTCCATACATGATTACGAGCTTAGCACCAGCACCTTGACCGACCCTAATGTCGTCGTGACTCCCGGTTGACCAGCCAGCTTTTAGTGATTTCACTGGGTTCTAAATTTATGGATTTAAACCTATGACTAGACTAGTCCCTAATATTGACAATTGCTCTGGCTGGTTCGATTTTTATAACAAATAAAAAATCACTAGACGCGCAACAAATGCAACGGAAGGAAAAAGGGACAAATAAAAAAGAGAAAAGACACATTTTTGGGCAAACTCATCTATAGGCTAATCTAATTTTCAAATTATAAACTAAACATCACTTTATTAACCTATATCTACTTATAAGCACATTATCCACCTCGTCTCTCTTTTCCCTCCTTTTTTTCACTCTTTTTCCAGTTAGAGAGAAAAGAATCTCGAAGAAGATAAATGGTATATAGAGAAAAAAGTTCAGAAGAGACAAATTGTTTAAGAACACAAAGGTGAAGCCAGCGTCTTGGAATAACTATGTAGGAGAAACAATTTACATTGAGCATCATACTCAACAAGTTGGGTTTTACTCAAATTTGTTAAATAAAAGAATTCTATTATGGATAGGAAAATATGATTATCGTTAGAAACAAAAAAGAAAAACAAAATTATGAAAAGAAGTCTTATGCAAGAATCAAATAATATTTGAATAGAAAAAAAAAACTTACCAAGAGAGTTCAAACATCTTTCCAATAAATAGCATTCAAGGCTCCAATTGTGTGTTGTGCTTGGCACCAAAATGACATGAATTCCGACAAAGAATGGCATGCTTAGAATATGATTTATGAGAGTGATTAATGAGAAATAGGGTCTTTAGTTGCTAAAAATTTATTTGGCCTGGTTTAGTAATTTTTGAACTTTAATTTAATCATCTTTGAAAAGTTCAATGACCAAATTGAAATTTAAAAAATTGCAAATTTGAGTTTTCAAACCCGAAGTATCATCTTACGATCTATCATAAGCTTAAAAGTTTCAAACCCCAAGGTTAATTTGCAATTTTGCTATTTTCAGGGACTAAGGTGCATATTTTAGAATTTATGGTTTGCGGTGTCAGACGTGGACATTTGGGCCAATATTAATTATCGGCCTTTGAAAATAGGGAAAAATTCATATATAAGAGTTTAACTATACCTATTTCAAAAGTAAAAAATAAAGTTTAAAATTTCAAAAATCAAATATTATTAATTTTATTTATGAATAATTGATTAAAAATTATTAATTAAACATATTAATGTCAAATATAATTTGGTCACAAATTATCAAATTAATTGATTACAAATTATTTCTCGATCACAAATCAAAAATTTTATAGACCACAATTTATTCATTGGTCAAAAAATCTGATTTTTTATTGGTCACAACTCATTTATCGGTTACAAATTATCAAATTAATTGATCACAATTAATTTCCCGGTCACAACTTAATAAATTGTGGGTCACAATTATATTTTTTAGGTCACATATTATTTATTGGTCACAAATTAACCAATTTTTAGTAACAATCAATCAAATAATTAGTCACAAAAACCCCTGTCCTATCCCATCTACCTACGACCACCACATCGCCACCACCATCACCATGACCAGCGTCGCCTCACCAAACCGTGCAAAACCACCACACACAACATTAACGTAAACCCATCACCACCAACCAAACACCAAAAATAAGATCAAAAAAATCAGAGAATCAGATGAAGACGACAGCTGGGAACTTGATGCCGGAAGAACCAACCTCCGCACCGCTGGCAAACACTGCTGCCAGAGCCACCCACCACCTCACAACAACCAATTAGCAAAACTCCACAGCGCCAGAGACACAACTACGCTGCCAACACCACCTCAACCTTACACAGCACCGCACCTTACACAACTGTGCAACTGCACACCACCAACATTCCCACAGCCCAGGGCACAACAACTGCACAATACCACCGCACCATACATCCCACAGCAAAGCACCACCACAATGCACCACCACCACTCCCACATAACACCATAACCACAAACATCATCGTATCTCACCATTATACAACACTGCATTGGCCATTGAACAAATCAAAATCAGAGAAAAATATTAGTGTTTTCCACCAAACCACACAGCATCGCCCCCCGCATCATCATCACAATTGAGCGACACAGGCGTTTTCCACCTTTGGTGGCTCACGACGATGCATCGGGGCATCGACAGATAGGGAAGACAATGAGGAGGGAAAAGTGTGTGTGTGTGTGAGAGAGAGAGAGAGAGAGAATGCTATGGAAATATTTAAGGTTTGGAAGTGATGGGGTTGGATGTGGGGTATGTTAATTAATTTAATTTTAAAATTTAATTATTAATAATTAGAATTTTAATTATATCTTATTTTTGAAGAAGAAGAAAAAACTTGTACTCTTAATTATGAATTGTGATTTTGAAAACACTTAGTTCCTATAGTTTCCACCTTAAGGAAAAATTCATATCTAAGAGATTAATTATAACCTATTTCAAAATTAAGAAATAAAGTTTAAAATTTAAAAAAATCAGATATTATTTAGTTTTATTTATGAAATAATTGGTTTAAAAATATTTTATTAATTAAACATATTAATGTCAAATTATCGAGTTAATTGATTACAAATTATTTCTCATTCAAAAAAAATTCAGTAGGTCACAAATTATTTTTCAATTACAAATCAAAAATTTTATAGGTCACAATTTATTCATCGATCACAAAATCTAAATTTTTATTGGCCACAACTCATTTATCGATTACAAATTATCAAATTAATTTGTTATAATTAATTTCGCGATCACAATTCAGTAAATTGTGAGTTACAATTACATTTTTTGGGTTACATATTACTTTTTTGTCACAAATTAACTAATTTATTGGTCACAATCAACTAAATAATTGGTCACAAACACATTCCATCCCGTCCCATCTACCTATGACCACCTCCCACCACCACCGCCGCCGCCTCACAAAATCGTGCAAAACAACCACACACGGCATCAACGAAAACCCACCACCAACCAAACACCAAAAATAATATCCAAAAATCAGAGAATCAGATGAAGACGGCGGCTGGGAACTTGATGTCGGAAGAACTAACCACCGCACTACCATCAAACATCTCTACCAGAGCCACCTACCACCTCACAACAACCAATCAACAAAATCGCTCACCGCTAGAGTTACCTCCATGCCGCCAACACTACCGCAACCTTACACAGCATCGTACCACGCAAATATCGTACCTTACATAGCACTGCAAACGCATACCACCAATGCTCTCACAACCGCACAATACCACTGTTCCACACATCCTACGACACCGCACAACCACAACCCCAACGCACCACCAGCACCACACCATAACCGGACACAGCATCTCATCGCGTCGTCATACAGAACCGCATCGGCTATTGAACAAATCAAAATCAAGGAAAAATATTAGTGCTTTCCACTGCACCACACAGAATCGCATCCGCATCATCATCATAGTTGAGCGACGCAAGCATTTTCCACCATGATTGCTCGCGGCGATGGAATCAGGGCGTCGACAGATGGTGGAGACAGTGAGGAGGGAAAAGTGAGAAGAGATGGAGAGGGAGAAGGCTATGGAAATATTTAGGGTTTGGAAGTGAGGTGGGTTGGATGTGGGGTATATTAATTAATTTGATTTATAATTTTATTATTAATATTTAGAATTTAACTATATCTGATTTTTTTGAAAAAAAAAATGTACTCTTAATTATGATTTGATCTTAAAAACATTTAGTTCCTGTAATTTCCACTTGAAAATATGCATTTGGACTCGACAACTGAGTGGGCCAGAACGAAGATTTAATTATCAAAGTGAATTGTACTAAGCTAGTACAACTCAATACAATCTTAACTACCGAAACCAAGGGAGCCAAAGTTAGTACGAGGGTCTTAGCTAGGAGTTTCGTTCAATTTTATTTATTTATTCTGGAAATATACTTTAAGTTGACTAGAGTTAAGATTTTAATCTTTGTTATAAAATTACAGAGAATGACAAAAATAAAAAGAGAGAAAATTGAGAGAGAGTCAAAACTCAAATGTGTATATCATTATAACAATCACCCTATACATGGGTTTTAGTAGGAGTTACAATATAAAGAATATACGCACGTCTAAAGTAAGTAAAACTTATCTACATATCCTTATAAGACTAAGTAGTTATAAATAATGATCTCATAATTTCACAATGGAGTCCATTGATGACTATTTACATAATAATTATTTCATAAAAAAATCTAGATTGACAAAAATTCAGTGGGACGAAAATACCTAAACAAGCAAAAAAAAAAAAAAATACAAATAATTCTAATACAATTGGATTAATAAAATGATGCCTCGTCACAACATTGTTAAGAATATCCAATGGGATAAAACTTGAGCGAAAAAAAAACGTAGAGTTACTTCTCGTGATTTCAATAAATTAAAATCCTCGTATAGAGCCATCCATTTTTGTATGCCAATATCTTCAATATCAAAATTCTAGTAAAGTATATTTCGTGTTGTCTTGTTATAGCCGAGCAATATCATCTTCATGCACGATATTTATCAATTTTTGGTTACTGTAGTAACATGATAGTTAAGGAAAAAAACATATCTTGTCTTTGTTCTCTTCAGGAGTCTTATACATAATTTGTATCATTTTAGAGTAATATTTTGATGGTAAATATCTTTTTCCTTATGAACGTTCATTATAAAATAATGTCTTGTTAAAATCTTATTAAGGAAAAATCGGATGGGAAAAATCTTAATAAAGGAAAAATAGTTCATTATTGTTTTGAGTATATTGCAAAAGTTACTTCATTAAAAATTTTGACAAAAAAAATCCAGTAGCACAAAATTTTGTTCAAGGAAAAAATTGTACGACAAATATTTACTCACTCGATAATATAATTTGAATTATATGCTTCTGGTGTGGTCATATCAGATGAATTGACTATAAACACATTTATTATACGTATATCAAATTTTATATATTAATGAGATAACAAGATATTGACTTAAGATTGCATCCACAACATAATAATTATTGATTCATACAAGTCTTTGCAAAATTCGTTATGTTGAGGGTTGTGTATTACATGTTACGACTTCATTTTTCTTATTTCATTTTTTCATAAGAATACATTTTTAGGTGTTTAAACTGCATGCTCAAAAACTTCAAGTTTTCATAGTAAGCTCAATATTGCTAGAATTACGTTTTTTTTATTTGTCCAATCATTTATTTGATTGATATGCTTCGACGAATCTATTTTGAAATCCTCGTTATTCATAATTTGAAGTGATACATTATGTACTTGTACGACGGATTTTGCGTAATAAAATTCAGAGATCATTACAAATTGTATTTTTGAGAAATACAAATAAATCTGAATCTTCTTGTAATTGCAAAATTGAAATATCATCTGATTAATGATCTGAATGTTTGAAGACGAGAAGCCACGTGGCTTGAATCCTAGCTTCAAGATTTGTTAAGAATTTAATTTGCCGAGAACTTGACTTGTCTGACACTTGAATTTCGGAGCTTGGATTTGTACTTCGAAACTTGGACTTGATCTTGATTTAATTCGAAAAAAACTTTGATCTTCTTGGGTTTGTGTGATTTAAAGAAGATTTTGATATTTTTCGTGTTCGTTGGACTTGAAGTTATGTTGATTTATTCTCTTCCTCCGACTTTGGAATTTCTTCAGTATTTCGTGATTTTCTTTTGCACTTTCACCATTTTCTTTTCTTTTCCTTCTCCTTTTTCGATAATGGACCTTTGGTCCTATTTATAGGGAAAATGTGTGACCAATTTTGGTAATCATTCAATGAATTCAATTAAATTGATTATAATTGAATAATTGTGAATTTTCAAATAAGCCATTCAAATTTTATGGGCCTTAGTAGGATTTAATTTAATAAATTTAATTGTGCTATCTATTTAAATCAACCCAACTCATTATTTGTTATTTTATTTTTATTTTTATGTCTACAAATATCCCCTCAAGATTTATTTCTTTATTACAAAATAAATTATTTAATAAATCTTGATTTTTAATTTTTGATTCTTTTTTTTTACGTAACCATTATTTGATTATTTACTTATTTTGATTTTAAATAGGTTTTTTTTTTATGTTTTACGGTAAGTTTGGCTTAAGTAAAGTCCGATATCCGCCTATTTACATGAACAAACTATGTTATTTAGAAACTAATAGGTTAAATTTGCAAACAAAGGTAAAATGACATTAGGTTTTTTCTCTCTCTATCTATCTCTCTCTCTCTTTCTTTCTTTCTTTCTTTCTTTTTATTTCGTTTTTTAAAAAAAATTGGTTTCCGAGGTGGGGCAGAAACCGAAACCAAACAATTGTTTTGGTTTCTGCAGATATCGTTTTTTTTTTCAAACTGCATGAACACGTGAATAGTATTTTTTTAAATTTTTTTTAAATTTTTTTTAAATTTTTTTAGTATGGTTGTTATAAGATTGGAACCAACATTCTTCGTTTTTATTTTCAGTGAATCAACATTTGGAACATGTCAAAGATTTTGAAGTTTGAGATTTTCTTGGCATGGAGTAAAATTTCGTGCTGCGATTATTTTTACGGTTTCAGAAAATATCTGCAAACCTTTTTCATTCACATTGAGGACCAAAAACTGCCCCATTTTCGTCATCCAAGGCACTTTGCATTGAATACCAAGGACCGGCTCATTCAACTATCCAAGGTACTTTGTGTTTGGGACCAAGGACCGACTCCTTCGACCGTCCAAGATACTTTGTGTTTGGGACCAAAGACTTGCTCCTTCGATCGTACAAGACATTTTGTGTTTGGGACCAAGAACTGACTCCTTCGACCGTTCAAGGCACTTTGTGTTTGGGACCAAGGACTTGCTCCTTCGACCGTCCAATGCACTTTATGTTTGGGATTAAGGACCTGCTCCTTCGACCGTCCAATGCACTTTGTGTTTGGGACTAAAGACTGGCTCCTTCGACCGTCCAAGGTATTTTGTGTTTGGGACCAAGGACCTGCTCCTTCGACCGTCCAAGGCACTTTGTGTTTGTGACCAATGACCAACTCCTTCGACTGTCCAAGGCACTTTGTTTTGGGATCAATGACTGGTTTCTTCGACTGTTTAATGCACTTTGTGTTTGGGGCCAATGATTGACTCCTTCGACTGTTCAATGCACTTTGTGTTTCGGACCAAGGATCGACTCCTTCAACTGCCGAGGACACTTTGTTTTGGAAACCATTAAATATTTGAGAGGCTCATGATTTAGACAATAAACGATATTAAAAGATTTATTGCCGATTTTTTTTTTTCTAACTTTCTTCCCCCCATTTTTCTAGGAATGACTGAGACAAACTTTAATAATAGAGTGTATTCCGAAATATACGAAATCGTCGAGCTTAAAAGTCAAGCCAATAGTTACCTTCGTTTCAAAGATACTAATGTGAAGTACCATGCCCAGCGTGGCATATGAGGTGAACTTAAACTTAGCATCCATAAGCCAACTACAAATCCTTCCCCTGAGCTCTTGGAGCCTTTGTCGAAGTTGCATATGCCCATTATTAGTGAATGTCATGAGAGTTTAGAAGCGACCACGTCCAACAGTCATCTTCCCACTTTGTGCCTTCCGCCTCATCATTCCCAAAGCATGGAGTGCATCTCAAGGGCCGTAATTTGTGAGAGGATTGATAAGAAAAAAATACGATGGGAATGTGCGCTTGTCAGTCGTGGAGAAATTTCTTTTCTTCCAAAGTTTTGGGAATGGTCTTCATGGATCCAGAAACTTCTGCTCAAGAGGAATTTTTGCCAATTAGCTTCTGCAGTCAGCTCTGCTACGAGGGATTATCATCACCCAATTTCAATCTACAGAACTCTTTGTGAGGTTTGGTGTCTAGAGACCAACACTTTTGTGACCGCCTGTGGTGAAATTGGAATTTTTCTTTAGGACATCCGCGATCAGTGGACTTTCGATCGTGGGTCAATACTATGAGGAAGTACTCCCAAGCCTCTTCAGAGCTGAAGATCAACATTCCAAGTCCTATCTGTACATTTTTAATGTTTTTGCACTGATTGTGAATGCGAATGAATCTGATTGCGCCAGTCACGAAGAATGGATTAATTTTTGGTTTGGCGAGAAAGGCTGTGCCCAGAATCCTCGACAACACA
>CAIGRP010026600.1:0-11146 GCA_903798385.1 Fraxinus cuspidata | reverse complement strand
GTACAACCTTTATAACTTCATGGTATAACCATGGATTATTTAGTTCCTATTTGGAAGGGTGTGATTTCTTTAACGGCTGAAGTTTCTACTTGTGCTAATAATTAACGTGTTCTTTATTGTTATTGTGTGGTCCTGAAGCAAGTGCATAAACATTCGAGAACTTAGTTACAAGCATTTACAAATGCATTTGAAACCATGTACTCTTCATTAGCAGTATTTTAGAAAGGCAAGGAAATCTCAGTATGGAAGTTTATCTCACTATGGATCGCTGAAGGATACATAGAGAAAGGTGAGGCACAAGAGATTAGAGATTGTGACAGAAATATCCAAGGGATCTAATTGATAGGAGCCTGCTAACTATGAATATGAGAAGATCTGAAGGTGGAGTCAAAACTTGTAATATTCATGATCTATTGTCTGATATGTATTTGAGAATAGCAGAATTTTTTTTTTTTAAAGGTGATCAAAGAGTAAGTTCTCTATCTATCTATCTATCTATCTATATTTATTTTCTTCCCTATTCTGTTTTCTATTTCATCTTACTGTTGATGTTCTAGTTGTTGTGATCATGTCAATGATGCATCTACTCTCAATGATGATTCACTATGGTTATTCAGTTAATTTCCAATCTATGAGCAACACAGTTACCATCACTTGTGCATTAAGTGAGTTCATCCTTATCAAAAATC
Source organism: Fraxinus cuspidata (assembly GCA_903798385.1). Classification (NCBI taxonomy): domain Eukaryota; kingdom Viridiplantae; phylum Streptophyta; class Magnoliopsida; order Lamiales; family Oleaceae; genus Fraxinus; species Fraxinus cuspidata. The sequence goes on along the minus strand of CAIGRP010026600.1, from coordinate 10,457 downwards.
TTTTGACCTACATGTCCATTCATTGTTCTGTCTATTGGGTTTTGATATCCAATAAATCTCTAGCGATGATGTTAAATAGTTCAATTATATTCCACAGGCCTCGACCGATGGGTGAATTGATTATCAATAACCAAGTCTAATGCCTCGACTCAAGAACAAAGTGGACCATTGAAAGTAGTTTAAGAAATTAATGTTATTCATGGCCCATATATTCACCCATTTGACGGATCTTGACTATTGGCACATTTATCCCTTCACTAGCCCGAATTGGAGTCGAACCTATCCCTATATATATATGGTTGTCTGCTCCAGCCATTTGTGTGTATACTTTCTAAGAAATCAAACAAACATGGCTATTAAATTGAGAGAGAAATTGGCTATGGCTTTGTGCTTAAAAAATGTGTGGCTGCCTTGTGCTTTCGTCTTCTTCTCATGTGCCCGTTCTTCCACTCTTTTTCTCATTGCCTTTGTGGTTGTAAATCAATACCATTTTCCTGTCCTTTGTGGGTGAGAATAAAAAGCAACCACTGTAAATATATTGGTTGTAAGTTGAGTCAGTTTAGATTGATTGTTAGTAGAGAAAGGTAATCTGAAACTGAGCTCGAATCGAAAATCTTAAAGTTAGCTTCCACAACAATTGGTATCATATCTTCAAAGTGTGTGATTTCCAGCTAAAACTGACCAGAAAATTGACAAAAAGCTGGATCGAAAAATTGCCTAGTTTTTCATTAAAAATTGAATTTGTTTTCTTTCATTTTGGTAATCTAGTAACCTGTTAGTGAAACAAAGACCGGATTTTTGTTGTGCGGGAGGAGGCGCACCTAGGTGGGTGGCAAGTGACTGGTGAAGAAGCGTAGCAGTTGGCACGTAGAAGTCTAGCGATTGTGAGTATAGGTGAATGACCAGTTTTTTGGCGATGATTTCTTCAGACGATGAGTCGGACCATGTGGTGGTGTTTGATTTTCGTTTCAATAAAATTGTGCTTCTAGACTACTTTACCTCTGTGCATTCAGGATTCGATTTTACTTGATTGGTTGCTGCAATTGCGGAAGCTTTAAGGTGAATAGTGGTTTCCTTAAAATGATAAATTCACATCTCTCCTTAATTATGGACCCTCAGACTTAGTCCGCTTGGTATATTGGCTTATCTTGTTTAAATTTCAATACTATTAGTCATCGTGTAGGGTGACGTTAGGATTGAGGTTATCGGTCGGGATAACTATGGATTATGCCAGAATTTAAGAATTATTTACCCTTTAAAGTGTTGAATTTAATTGCAAGTTGATCATTGCTCCTATGTTTAATTTCTATTAAGTCACCGTGTGAGACTATGTAGTGTGAGAAACTAATTTTGTTGGCATACCTTCATGTTGCATTGATTATTATGTTAGACCACCTGCACTTGACACTTTTGACCATTCCCTTGATAGTGAGGTATTGAATCATATGAAACCCTAGAAATATAGAATGGTGTATACTGTGGCCTTAAAATTACTTTGTGTGACCTAATTGTGCATTTTGGTAGTTCTATTTTTAAAAATGACACATTTTGAAATGGGAATTTTCAATGGAAAACGGAAATTTTCCATTTTGCAACGAAAGATGAAGGAGATTTTGGTTCAACAAAAATTTCCAAAAATCATAAATAAAAAATTTCCTGCTAATTTGATAGATGGACAAAAGGAAGAATATGATGAACTTCCTTTTACTTCAATTATTTTACACCTATATGATACTATTTTGAGAAAAAAATGGAAAACTTGATACCACAAAAGAACTTTGAAAAAAGTTTGAGGACTTATATTTGCTTAAGTCTACTCTAACATGTTATTCTTGCTCGAAATATTTTTCAGCTTTTAAATGGATCTTTCAAATGATCTTGATGATAATTTGGATGTTTTTAACACACTAGTTCAAGATATTGTTAATTTTAATGAAAATATATCTGAAACCTATAAGGCCATTATTTTGCTTAATTTTATGTCAGACTCATTTATGGAAGTTAAAAATGCTATCAAGTATGGTAGGGATATCTTAACACCCAAGATTGTCATAGTTTTTGTTAGGAAAAATGAGATGGAGTCTAAGGCTAAAAAAATGATAAGAGGAGAGGTAAGGTAAATATAATGAGGAATAGAATGAAGTTTAAGAAAATGAGACTGGATAGGGCTTAAGAAAGTAGCGACAGGAAAAACAACTCAAGTATTAAGGTGGTAAAAAGAAGGGCAAGGGTTGTGACAAGTCTGAAGGTAAGCAGTGTTATAGTTGTAGTAAGACTAGACACTTTATGAAGGTTGTCTTAAGAAGAAGGATAAGCAGAAAAGTAAGGCAAGAGGTGAGGCGAATGTTACTACTGGGTCAAGTTATGACCTAATTAATGTTTATTGATTAGTATCCTGGTTATTGCATGCGCTTTTGCATAGAATTCTTTATGCATGTGTGATTGTTTAATCTTGTTGCATTGTTATATGTTGCACTTTCAATCTGTTTGTTTTGTACATTTGCATGAATTTGAGAATGATTTTATTACTGTGTATAATGTACTTATATGCATAGTTGGTTGGGGTGCATTAGTAGTACGTATGTCTAATCGTAATGTGGAATATAGGTGTTTGATGGTACATTGGTGATATGTACGAGGGATGTGAAGAGTGATATTTGGATCACGATTAGAGATGTAATTAAATATTTGGAATCATCAATCTATTAAGATCTTGATCAGATGGAGTATGAAAGTGACACTTCTATTACTTATGTTAGGTGGGGACCCATTATCCACTTAGGTTGGGAGAATTAAGGTACTGATTGAGGATTATCCCATGTACTTAGGATCTATAGTGGTTTACCAGTTACATATGTTTTAGTGACCAGTCTAGTGAGCATGGTGGAAAATGAGGGGATATATGTGTTCTCGAGATGCGAGCTATACTTAATTGGATAGAATAAGTAGAGTGAGATCTTTTCATGGGGTCATTTATGCCTTTATAACATATGTGTTGGCAATTTGATTGATTAACTTGGTGTTAGTCTAATGTGTTTTTGTGAAGATGTTTGAAAAGATCTATGTATTATTTTATTTCTTCATTGCATGTTTATATGCTCTTAATGGAATACTGTGATTACTTCCATCTACTTGGGTGTTTGTTGACTTTAGTTCTAGTGAGTACATATAGCAAGTATGGTATATGTTTTGAGTTCGAAACATGAGGTAAGGTCTGGAATTCTAATTTTATTTGGTTGCCTTGACTATGAAAGTATAAACTTTGTGTTTTGGTTGCTTGAAAGTTGATTGGGTATCAAGGTGATGATTTGTTGGATTTTGATCCAATAAATCTCGGGCGATAATATTAAACGGTTCGATTATATTTCACAAGCCTCGATCGATGGTTGACTTGATTATCAACAACCAAGACTAAATGCTCGAATCGAAAATAATGTGGACTGTTGGATGTAACTTAAGAAATTAATGTCACTTACGACCAATATATTCACCTCTTGGACGGCTCTTGAGTCTTTTCCTATTTATTCCTTTTTGGTCCAAATTAGAGTCTAACATATCCCTAAATATATGGTTGTTTGCTCCAGCCGTGTGTTTGTGTGATTTGTGATTGATTGAAGAAAACGTGGCTGCTAAATTGAGAGAGAAACCGGCTATGGCTTTTTGCTTAAAAATAGTGTGGCTTTCGCTTTCTTCTTCCTCTTTAGTGCCTATTCTTCCACCTTTTTTCTCGTTGCCCTTGTGGCTAGAAATCAACGCCATTTTTTGTCCTTTGTTGGTGAGATTGAGAAACAATCAAGGTGAATATATTGGTTATGGGTTAAGCTAGTTTAGATTGGTTGTTTGTAGAGAAATGTAACGTGAAATTGAGCCCAAAAATCAACGAAACGAATATCTTAGAGTAAGCTTCTGCAACACTGTTGTTTACCTAATTACTCATCGTTCATCTTTTGGTTTATGAAGTTTCTTATGGTCTTGAATTTTTCAATCATAGACTTAAAATTTTATGAACATATAATAGATATTAAACTGCTTGTTAACTTGAGGTACATGTACATTTCTGTCAATAGAGAACCTTCAAAAACTAGAGTTTCTTTATGTGGATTACAATGAACTACAGAAATACGTGATGCCTTTCTTGTTATAGTGAACCTGAGACATCTGCTTTCAGTGGCATTGAAGAATTCAGTAAATTTCACCTTTTTTAGGTAGCTAAGGATGAAAACTTCCCAATAAATAACATACAAAATATTGAGCAGGATGAGAAAATATTTAGATGTTCGCCCCATCTCTATAGATTGAAATGCACATTAACAGTACTTTAGGATTCCTCCAAGTATACATTTCGCTATCCTCTAAGAGCTTACAGTCATAATCACACGCTACCAATTCTTACATTAAACACAGCATAAGTTTTGGCTTTTATACATATTGATTATTAAAAAAGTCCTTTATTTTATTTTATTTTATTTATTTTGAACAACATTAAATTTTCTTACAGGAGATACTTGGAAAACCTTAAGCAACGTTCAAGGTGGTGATCGGAGATTATTTTCTCGCAGGTTCTCATGTGATCTATATGTCTTGCAGATTCTGAAATAGAGAATGCTATTTGTACATTCCATGTATACATTAAGGTTGACATTGTATGAGATGTAAAAATTTATGCCATGAATTAATTTAAGTGTTGTTGAAATCAAGAGGAAAAAAGTATGCCACCTCACACACTGTAAAAAAAACTATCAAACTAAGTGTCACTGTAGCGGGACTGTTCTGAAATTATGTAACTGTAGTAGATTGGGACTTATTTGGTGTTTGCTTATATTTAGCCTCTCTTCGGTACCGTTAAAAAATCTAGTTAAAATTTAAGTCAAAATCAATAATAATTTTAACCACACATTTCATATGATCCATAACTTTTCAAATTACACATTCCATCAACTTTAATCGATTGAATACCACATTGGATCAATTGAACGCAATTAGAAGTCAAATGAGTGAAATATAGTCAAAGTATTATCATAAATCAAATTCTATCCAAGTTATGCTCCAGATTTTCAGCATCAAATTGAGATCCATTTTTGGTATATAAAACGTTTGAATGGAATGATAATTCTAGAACGTTCTTTGAATTGCCTCAATTGGATATCAAAGAAGATATGGCAAACTACTGACCGGATGTGCACATACATAAACATGCGCAACACGAATATAATTTTTCTTATTTAATTGGAACTCATTTGGAACCTAATTTGGACATATTTCTTGACCTAGTTTCACCTTCTATATATACAAAACATGAGTAACCCTTGAGGACATCTCTCTCTTACCGCTCAAAGCACACCCTATCATAAAATATTTCAAAAAACTAGGGGCCAATTCCAATCCAGTGGAGAGGAGAGTCAAATCTAACACGTGGACTGAATTAAGAACATCAAGAAGCTGAAGAATCAAAGCTCGGGGTTGAAGATCAAGAATAAGAATTGGACCATGAAATCTCTTTCTTGTATTTATAAATTCTGGATGATGCATTTTCATTCTTCCGTTGTTTTATCTTTAGAAACATGTTAAGGTAGATTCCTTTGTGTTGGATCAAGATGAACTATTTATTTATTTTAAATTCAAAGACAAGTAGTTTAATAATTTTTGTATTCCTTCATTAATTATGAATGCTAGTTGCATTATTTAGTAGCTTGATCAATGATTAGATAATTAATTGGTTATTGCAGTACTGAAAATTTCACAATTAATTAGAATACAACATGATTAACACCATAACAATAGATGTCAAGGATAACAAATATCGCATGTGCAATCTCCTCGATAATTGTATTATTGATTGCATTATCTTCTAGATAATCATAAAATTGAATGTGTTCTATTCATTAAAATTTGAACTAGGAATATGACCAGATCGTGTCTATAATAGAGTTAATTTATCTTGGAAAAAAAATTAAATACATATGATTATCGATTGTCTAGAATGCTTGAATGAAACTAAATTACATAATTGAGAATTGAAGATAGAAAAATAATAGATGGATACGAAATTCCAACACCAACACCACATAATTTAGTCAGAAATAATTTAGATGAATAGTAGATAATTTAGAATAAATAAAACATAAATCTCTTTTGTTGCATATATTCGAATTTAATAATGGATTGATAGATTTCAATTTTAGGTTTATTCCCTATGATACAATACTCTCAACTCATCTAATTCGTACATTTGTGGCGATTGTTCGAACAATTATCATGTACAAAAATAAATACAACTTTTTTCTTTTTTCTACAAGACTCCTTTTTTACTCTCTTTTCTTTTGATATTTTTACTTTTGAGCTCGCTTCTAGGTAGTTATTCGCTCATTCAATAATAGAATCAATGCTAGGCATTTCTTCCTACTTTTTTCTCTCTACTCTAGTATAGGTAGAACTGCTCAACACAGGTTTTTGATTGTTATAGTTACTGTTGCAGGCCACTTCTTCCTACGCTTTTACCTTATTTTATGTGAACTAATGCAATACTTTTTGTTGGGATAATTAATTGGGACTAGACTTCTAATGTATGATTCCTACCTAGGTTCCGCTTGTTAGCCTAGTAGAAATTCATAAAGTACAACTAATTTTAATAATATCATCATTAACCGACAACCTTGTCCAACTTGCACAAGCACACAACAAACAAACCAAAATCTTTTTGAAGTTTCCAATTTTTTCTAACTTTTTGTTCTTTTTGTATATATGGAAATATGGTAACATGCAAGAAAACACGCATGAAACATAACATCAAATCAAACAAAAAATCGATTATCATAGATATCTATCATTTGATGCAACCACTCTCAAATTTAAAATATTCATTGCCCTCAATGTACGCAAGCATAATCACAAGGAAAAAAATTAACAAAGAAGTGTGCAAATACTCACTAATTGGTGTTTTAGATTGTGGAGGCGAAACTAGAGCCTTTCCCTTTCCATTTCCTTTCTCATTTGCCAATTACCATTTTCCATTTGGATCCCATTGTACCTTCAATTTAGATGAAGAGTGTGAACATTAAAGGTACACAAATAATATGCAATGGATCGAAACATGCAATAGAGGCTACCATATGTGGTGTGCATCGTGTGAACATATCATCATTTTTAAGTCCAAATTATATAATTGACAATTTCTAATTTTGTAATTGGCAATTTTCATAGTCAAAATCATGTCCTAGTTGAATTGTATTACTAATTTATCAAGTTGTAATCAAAGTCAAAATAAAATTTATTGAGTCCTAATTATAGCAAAAATAGTTGTGATTGGTAATGTAGGTTTTGAAGGAGTCCAATATGTCAAAGATGCCCAATAAGATCACATACGATCAAGGGAATGTAATTACATGTCTAAAAGAGCCTTATAAGTTATGCTCCAAATTCCACTAACTTCCAGTTTTCTTTAAACACGTTTTTCACTCCTTTTCATCCCAAACACTTTCCCCTATATATATGTATCCCATAAGAACGTCCCAAAGTGTGTTGAATCAAATTTATTCCATAGAAATCAGTTCTTCAATGATCTAAAACATTTGTTGATTCCAAGATTCAACCGCCACATATTACTTGAATCATAAATTCTTCCCAATTATATTTTGTTGATCAAGCCATATTGCTCCACATTAAATCACAAATCAAAACACACAAGATCTTTTGATCAAATATCAAACTACCTAATCCACTGCAGATAAATGATACTAGAAATCAGGTGCTAGTGCAGAAACACGAGGTCCAAGAGGGCTAAAGTAATTTTTACCAAGGGTTGGGAGCTAGTGGAAGAGCACGCAGTCCATGAAAGCTAAGGTGATATGTCAAAAGTCGGGATATGGTGTGAGGAGCATGCAATCTAGAGGATCAAGGGTGACTCGAGGAAAAGAAGGTAAGAGGGGACTCGAGGTTAATTGGGTCGATCCATACTATAAGTTGTTTAGTTTATTGTGAATTATTGAATTTGAAAGTGCAAATTTTTTTATTTTTTACGAAGGGTTTTCTCTATGATCATTCTTAACATTTATTATATTATTGCTTTTGGTATACTATGGAATTCAAACATAGGATTAATTGGATTATTTGACATAATCATCTAGAAAAATTAATTAGTGACTTGTTGTTTTTAATTGTGTAATTTCGCACATTAGGTCTAAATATTCGTTAATTTAAAAATTTTCATTCATGATTAACATTCCGAATGAAAGAGTACGCTTGTGTGGATGTAAAGTAGAGGTTGAAATGTGATTTGTGCAAAATGGGGCTCAAACTTCACCATAAGCTTAGTTGGAAAATTTTTCTAGCCACAAGAAAAATCTCTTGAATTTATGTGTATTGGAGAAGTTGATTCAAGCCAAAACTTTTAGTCCTAATTTTATGCCACAACAACCAACAACTACCTAGACCCATCGTTCTCAAACACAATCAAGTCTAAAATCTAGGCAAATGAACCCTATAAGAGGAATGCTGGGAAATTACTTATTCATGCACAGCGGAGAATATAACAGATTTCAATTCCCACTAGAGATCTACTTTGTATTTAGATAGAAACTGTGATTATGAATTATACATTTGATGAATTCCACGAGCTCCTTTGCTTTTCTTGAACTCGAATGATCACAATCTGCAATCCAAATTGTCCAATTGTCCAACTTCCAACAGTAATCCACTCTGAGAACAAGAATGACGAATATAGTTTTATTTTCTTGTGATGGTAAGAATAATAAATTATTTCTTAGAGCTTTCAAACCTTAGCAGCCTATTAATATAAGCCTAAGCGGGCTTGGCCCATCTCTCAAACTTAACTCGATCCAATATTTAAATAATCAAATTAATTAAATCTGGTCCATGAATTAATTAATCTAATTAATTAATTTGGACATATTAATAAGTAATCCAATTAATTAATTGTCCAACACTTGTCAATTAATTAATTGGTTAATCTTATTCTTCTAGTTCTCATTTGTGTGTGACTCATTAGGTTCCCAATCATGATGCCTAACAACGTAAATTATTAATTTGATCTAATTAAAATTGATAAATTAAAACACTCCTTTTAATTTATCACTAATTCACATTCAACCTCCTAGATTGACATCTAGCAATGTGTCAGGGCAATACACGTGACGAGAAATGTCACGTGGTATGACAAAACCAAACTTGTTCGTTTACCGTGAAACTATAATCCTTTCGTCAATATGATCCGATCAATTAGGAGAAAAGAATGTGTGTCAATCTCAATTATCGATCATATTTTTTATTCCACTGTTAAGTCAATGTAAGTCGAAAACTCCTTTTCGACTTATGAGTTCACCTTGGCCAATGATTTTATTATCAACTTAATTGGATAAAATGTGGATCTTAATCTCTTACTATCTAAGAGTGACGAATCCTCTATTGATCATTCACAACCTTCATATGATTCTTGACATATCCGAACAATGTCGTATTAGCGACCCTTGGCAGAGCAACATCCAACATCACCAAAGTATGATTGTCCTTAATAAGATTTCATTATCAACTTAATTTAATAAAATGTAGATCATAATCTCTTACTATTTAAGAGTGACGAATCCTCTATTGATCATTCACAACTTTCATATGATTCTTGACATATCCGAACAATGTCGTATTAGCGACCCTTGGCAGAGCAACATCCAACATCACCAAAGTATGATTGTCCTTAAGGCAATATGATGACATCAAGTCAAAGGACAAATTCCACTACCGAACGTTAGAGATTAACCACTGACACTCATATATTTATCTATGTGAAATATCCCTAGCGAGTTTTGTTCTATAAGAAAACATCCACATGTTCATTTAAGTGTCAAGACACTTTAGCTTGTGAGATCAGCTATTTACTTCGCAAGTAAGAAATGCCACACATGATGGTCTATCCGTAATAACGATATTCGTATCTCATTATTATCGACCATTGATAATTTAAGATTCAATCATATTGTAGTTCGTAACTCATAACCACAGCTCCTTATGATTAACGAATCAGTAAGACTTGATCTACAGATTCAATTATTTGATTTATTAGAATATTAGTTAACTTAAATAATAGATCGTACCATAAATATGCATCGATTATATATATATATTAAAAGTGTTTGTGTCCAAAGTTGATTGGACCTAAGACATAACACTTACAAACTCTTATTTGTATTAGATCCAATTACTTATGTATCTTATACCATAAGAGTCTACATGAAGATCATGTTTATGGTGCGACAACTCTTTGTTAGTGGATCTGCAATTTAATAATTTGTGGCAATTCGTTCTTTCTTTACGTCATTTCATTGTATTATCTTTTCATTGAGATAATACCGCCTTGACACATGTTTGGATCATTGATGAGACCTTGGTTCCTTCGCTTGCACGATGACTCCAATGTTATCACAATGCAGAAGCATGTGATCAGCAAT
>CAIGRP010026583.1:0-10761 GCA_903798385.1 Fraxinus cuspidata | reverse complement strand
TTTATAATTAAGTTCAAGCAAACATTAAACGCCTATTTTGTGGTGATTAAATAAGTTTTTTAGTAAATTTTTATAAAAGTCAATGAAATACGTCATAGAATAGTTATGAATTCCTTGAAATAATTATTGATTTTGACAAATATTTAGATTTTAATTTCTATCTAATATGAGTTAAGCATATATTTGACAAGTGTTTATAAATCGTCTAAAAAATATCAAATTATTTTTATCTACACGTTTAAAGAAATCTAAAAGTAATACAATTCACTTATCCCCCTACTAATTTCTATCTATTTATAAATAAAACTATTTATAAACATTTCAAAAGCAAGATTTAACTAGAAAAAGTAAATAAAAATTGCTAATTCTATTGAACGTGTGGTTAAAAAATTGAGTTTAATCGTTAAAAAAATTGATTAACATATATAAGCTAATGTTTGATGGCTATTATTTGGAAGTTTAATGTTTTGAATAATGAATTTTTAAAAAATGTGTGGTTAAAATATATAAAAAAATTTTAAATTTACATGTATAATATTTTATTGTGTTAATTTATGATTAAAAATGAATACAAAAAAGAAAAATTAAAATAAAGACGTTCGTGGGCGCATTACAAACTTTTACCAACATATGCTAGTTACAACTCAAAATCAGGTGAAAAGGGGATGGAATAGGTGTTTGGTACTTGCAGTTTGTAGTGACGCTAGTCTTACAATACTTCCTCTNCAAAAGAATACAAAAAAGAAAAATTAAAATAAAGACGTTCGTGGGCGCGTTATAAACTTTACCAACATATGCTAGTTACAACTCAAAATCAGGTGAAAAGGGGATGGAATAGGTGTTTGGTACTTGCAGTTTGTAGTAACGCTAGTCTTACAATACTTCCTCTTCAATGGCCATCCGCCGCCACGCCGTCGGTCGACTATCTTCCTCCACCTCCCGTCACAACTGGTGGCGTCGCATGTCCACTGCCAGCGACATGAAAACGCCCCTTCTCTGGGACTATACAAACTCCAACATTACCACAGACAACCCACAGCAAAATAAAGAATCGGCAGTCACAATCCAACTACTATCGTGGGGTCGTGGGGCCTCTGGCCAACTCGGCGGCGGAATCGAGGAAATCCGATTATACCCGTCACCCGTTGCAACCCTCGTTCTCCCTCCCACTTTCAAACTTTCTTCCTCGACCGCAGGTCGCCTCTCTTCCCAGTGTTCAAATGGTCTCGGGGCTAGAGGCCAGGTGGAAATAGGGATTTCTTGTGGGCTTTTCCATTCGGGTTTGGTGGTGGATGGAAAGATGTGGATATGGGGCAAGGGCGATGGCGGCCGCCTCGGGTTTGGAAATGAAGACTCTGTATTTGTTCCTAAAATGAATCCTAATTTCGACTCGGCTGTCAAAAGCATAGCTCTTGGTGGTCTCCATTCTGTTGCTCTCGATTCCCTCGGCCGCGTCTTTACTTGGTCAGTACCCGCCCTTTTGCCACATCTTCAGTGTAAAGGATGTACTGGAAAATAGTGTTTCACGGAGTTATAGTGATAGAGGAATACTACCATATTAACTCGCGTTTCAGTTTTGTATTCAATTATCTGTACTAGGTCGCTTGTCTTGATATTGCCTAAGTTATTACCGTCTACTGATCCACTTCAGTGACAATTTGAAGTATTGGAGCTCTAACAATGAAGCTCGGTGTGTAACATTTAGATCATTTAAAATGAGACAATTATTGAAAATTAAATAGGATAAGTCTAATTTGGTAATTACACCACCTTGAGATGAAGTTCATAACAGAATCATCAAACTTTCAAAACCATCTGGCATGTTTAAAAATGCTATTTTGCAGATCACTATGTAGTTTCATTCAGCTGTTATAGTTTTATTTCATCCCAAATCAGATTACCTTATAGCTTTTAATTTGTTGACAAATCCATTGAAGATTTGCATTGCACGATCAAGCTACTTCATTTTCACTGCATTTGTTTCCAAGTCTGATGCTTCCATTCAAAAATGAAGTTTTCAGGGGTTATGGGGGGTTTGGAGCTCTTGGACATTCTGTGTACCACAGGGAGCTGTTACCTAGATTGGTCGAAGGATCTTGGGATGGAGAAATATGTCATATTGCCACCAGTGGGACACATACAGCTGCTATCACTAAATCTGGTTAGATATTTCATTATATAAATCCATGTTTGTTGAAGAATAATTCATCTTTTAAGTATTTTGTTAAAATAATTTGATTTCCTAGGATTGGTGGGCTTAGACTGTGAAATTGCATCTTAAAGAAATATTCTAGTGCTGGCAATTATTGTTGTAGGTCAATCTTGAGTTGGTTAAATTGACTATGGAACTCCTTGAACTTATTTTATATTGAATTTGTTTCTCAACACTCAGTAATACAAGTTGACTTTATAACTGTACCTGATTCTGTTGATGTGTATGTCCTTGAACAAAATATTAATTAACGTTATCCCTTGCTTTTTCATTATCTTGTCACCCTAGTGGGGTATCTATCTTATTGGGATAACTGTAGTTCTATACATTAGAGGAGAATTCTATGTCTCATGTTTTATTTTTGCGTTTGAATTCTTCAGAAAATGATGTTATTAAATCCACTGAATTCCATCTATTTGCATCCAAATAGTATTATGCAATTTTTTTTGTACAACTTACTCAATAGTTTCCCGTGTTTTTTCCACGCCATTTTTATGTCTGGTCTGTTCACCCATTACCGCTAACCTTATCACACCACAGAATTCAGCTTACGATCCACTCTTGTACTCAACAGTATGAATGAGTGCCATATAATTATCCTGTTTTTTTCCTTCATGTCAATGGTCCATTTTTAGCATGATCTGCTTTAATTTTTTTGCCAATGATATAATTTTAGTCATTTTTTAACACTATCTGCTTTATGGTTTTTTAATGACATAATATAGAGAAAATAGAAAAAGTCAATTGAATTTCCATCTTATAGTGCCACCTCAAAACTGACATTATAATTATGTTAATGCTTTTCGTGAAAGATGTAATCAGCAGTACACATCACTGTAAGCAAGGTTAGAGCAATAATTTGTGTCTGGTTTGATAGGTTTTAAGAACTACTCATCCTGTGTCTTTTATTTAAATTATACACTCTTTTTCAATTAGTTAGAGCCTGGTCGCACGCTGTCTTTTGCTATTCAGTCATTATTATAATTTTTCTTGTTGAATTGTCCCATACTCCAGTTTGATGGATTTGGTAGTCATCCCATTATGTTCTAGGTTACAACTACATAATGCAGCTTGATGCACCCCATCGCATATAAAAACTTCAATGGATCTACAGTTCATCGGTTTTGACTGCTTGAACACCCCCCCCCCCCCCCCCCCCCCTCTCNTGCACCCCATCGCATATAAAAACTTCAATGGATCTACAGTTCATCGGTTTTGACTGCTTGAACCCCCCCCCCCCCCCCATCCCCAATCTCCCTCCACAGCCGAGACCCCCCTCAATGGGTTCTGAAATAATGCTTGAGCAAATATAGAGGAATCTATCTTAGAAATTGGTTCTGTTCCAAGTTATGGTCCATTGGTGATCTTTCAAGTTATTTTACTGTTATTTAACTTTTTATTCTGAAATCCTTTCTGATTTATCTAGGTACTTCGTTATGTTTGCTTTATATTAGCAGTGTATTGTTTTACAGTTTAATGGATGCAGGGCACACAGGCAATTTGTATTGTGAAAAAATTGTAATGTAAAATAGAGATGAGAATATTGCAACTATTTTGTGAATTCATACTAAATGTACTATACGGGTCATCAAACAGTTTGTAGTTGATACAGAAATACTTTCCCTTTTTTTCCCTGATCTTGTTTAAAGAACTATTTCTCCATATTTGATGAAGGAAAACTTTACATATGGGGTCGAGATGAAGGTGATGGTAGGTTGGGCCTTGGTCCTAGTCGTGGTCCAGACCAAGCAGGTGGTCTCAGCATTCCCTTTGAAGTTAAAGCACTGCCTGTGCCAGTGGTTGCTGTTTCATGTGGCGGCTTTTTCACAATGACATTGACTGAAGAGGGGCAACTTTGGAACTGGGGTGGTAAGGGTGCTATGTCTATTTTTAGAAATTATATCTTGTCAATTATGGGAAGAAACTTGATTGAAATCTGAGTGCATCATTGTAGAGTAAAAGAGAGAAGTTGACCTCACCTGTTCAAAATAATAAAATGAGCAGATTGTGCGTGATATGTGAAGGTGAAAGAGAACGCTAAGAGGATTGAAGGCAAATTATCAATTGATTCATTATTTCATTTCTCTTGGGTGCTAGTCCTCTCCACACTATTTACAAAGATTGATTGGGCTTCTTGCTTGACTTACGATTAATCAAATTGTACAGTTATTGGATCTCAACACTTGACAGATCAGTGGTAGATTCCCTTAAGGTTAGTTTATGGTATGGGGTGGGCTCTACAGGACCACAAGTTGGTTGGGAGGTGCCTCGCTGAGTGTCTTTCCCTCTCTATGCTTTGTATATTATGGCTTTTTTAATTTTTTTTTTTATTTCCTGTACCTATTTTTCCTTTTCTGCCCGTGTCTAAAAGAGAGTGTTCGACATTTATCCCTAAACTCTCGGCTACAATTAAATTTATCATTTCCTTACTCATGATACCTAATGACATTATATAGTTCAGTTTCTTATCGAAGTCCAGCAGAAGTTTTGGTTATGCTTAATATTTAGTTATTCTGTCCAATATATACTTGGTACTTGGAAGGCAGGAAAAGCAATTGTAAGATTGTCTTGACAGGAAATTGATTGATTTATACTTGGTCATTTACCCGCAAGTAGGCAAGAGCCAAGATTTCTACTAAGAATTAAAGTATATCCAAGATCAGAAAGTCACAACATCATGTATCAAAGTCCGTCTAGGTTTCTCATTCTATTTTATTTTTTCTTTTGGGGTTGGTTGAATGTTTAATGGGCCTTGTATTTGTAAAATGATAGCTTTCATTTAGCCGTTCAACTTACTAATTTTGTTCAAAGTTGATTAAAAACATCTAATGTTCTTTTCTTTCCACAGCAAACTCCAACTATGAGCTTGGTAGAGGCGATAAAGTTGGTGGCTGGAAACCACAGCCTGTTCCCAGCCTGAAAGATGTGCGTTTAATTCAGATAGCAAGTGGTGGATATCATTCTCTTGCTTTGACTGGTACGATGAGTGGAGAATCTTACAACCCCGCAGGAATATCTTTATGCACATGTACCGATGTATAGAGAAATGATATATGTATCTTATTTGGCTGTTCCTGAAATGAATTCAGACAAAGGGGAAGTGCTTTCATGGGGTCATGGTGGACATGGCCAGTTGGGTCATTCTTCCCTTCATAATCAGAAAGTTCCTGAACGAATTGAGGCCTTAGCTAATGAGAGGGTCACTTATATTGCTTGTGGAGGTTCTTCATCAGCAGCCATAACTGGTAAGATAAATCAATATATATAATGCTAATATTATATGAAGGGTTTGACATGATTTATTTTCTTTCACCTTGCTCTCATTTCATACTCACATGTCTGAAATAGTTCTAGAAAATATAAAGTAAAAGGCATTCTAGGGTTGGTTGCGTGTGTTTCACCTGGACAGGGAGGGATGCAGACTAGTTTGACATCAGTATTTGTGCATCACTTACCAAAGGCAATGCCTATTTTCTTGGTTTTTTTGGTCTGCACTATACATGTGTCTCATTCGATGATGAAAACCATTTATGTACCTGGGTTCAAGTTTAATGACATTATGGCACTTAGGGTTTAGGATATTAATGGGCAAAATTGTTAATTTTTGACAGATTTTGTTTTCTAATCTGTTAATATTTTATGTGAGGACAATGTTGCCATTATATAAGAAAAAAGAATTTTAAAACACTATCTACAAGAGAAAACCACCCTTCCATGCACCCCCGACCCCAGCCGTCTGCCTGTTCCACCCTTCCATCTTTTGCCAACATGAATTCCCAACCTCCTTTTACCACACCTCCCCTTTCCCTATCTCTGTATGCTACACTCCCAATCTCTTTCTTCTTAACTCCCTCTGCATGCTTTCTCCACCTTTTTCCCTATGCCAGCATCGCATATCTTTCTTCCCAGCAGGGGTGGTTTCCTACCATGGATCTTTTTGCTTCTTTTCCCTTTTATTTGCTCTCCCTTTGCCTTCTCTTGAGTTGCAGAAGCAGAAGTACAACTTAGTCCCCAGCCCTTAACGGTGGATGGATTGTTACATTGAATCAGACAATTCTGAATGTCCCAGTTGAGAAAAACTCTATAGCTACTAAAATGATATTCCCTCATTTGGCCATGAGCTTCAAGTTGTCCACTTTGGATCACTTTACGAGGAGGTCAAGGTTATTTCAGATTAAAGAATTGGACTTTTGAAATGCCCAGTACTTGAGGGAAAAATCTAAGAACCTATGTAGGGACATTTATCCAATGATGCCCTGAATCTAGCATATGCACGTATCATAGAGATTATAATAATGAACATAATAGCGACAGTATTCAACAGGATACAATTATCTTATTATGTGCAAGTTTGGCTTAGCATAGAAAATGCAATTATAAGTTTGTTAATCAAAGTTCTAAACAATCGAGTTACTGTCAAAATATTCTGCTTCTTTTCCTATCCAAACATGCATGGCCCTGTTTGGTTCAGCTAAGAAAACTGATTAAAATATAAGTCAAAGTCAACAATTAATTTTAATCATGCATTTCATGGAACCCACAACTTTGATCAAAATCTACTAAAAATTTGACTTTATCTAAACCAAACATGGGCTTAGAAGCTTGCCAAACATTGTCTAATGCATGTGTTAAACTTAGTTTTTATGTTTGAATGGTTTTAAGAAGCACAATGTGCAAAAGACTAACTGAATAAGAGTTGCTATGCACAGACAAAGGTAAGTTGTACATGTGGGGAAATGCCAAAGATTGCCAGCTTGGTATTCCTGGACTGCCGGAGGTACAATCATCTCCTGTTGAAGTAAAGTTTCTTGTAGATGACGACGACAATGATGAACTAGGAAATCACAATGTACTTTCTGTAGCTGTTGGTGCTTCTCATGCTATGTGCCTTGTTTCAAGATAAAGCTGCGGCTAACTCAACTCTTTTCTTCAATTTTCCCTGCTAATTGGTTATCATGCCATGTCTAAGAAAAAAGGTAGAAATTTATGATATCTGTATACTGATTTTTCACTTGAGGCTGAAACCAAGGTATCAAGATCTAATATCTGTATTGTACGCTGCATAATGTCTCGAGTTGTCTTCAGCAGCCATAAGAATGAGGCCATTTCTTTGTGTTTTGTAGTTGAATTTTCGTATTGCTTGGAGTCGAGGAAAAAACGTTGTTGTTGGAGGTGGGGCTTCAAAAGTATGGAATGATTGGGAAAATTCTAGTATTGAATTTGAGGAATAATTAATATTGTACCAGATAATTAGCAACATTGACTCCATGACTATCTTGAATCCCTACTTAAACAATAAATGAAATAAAATCTTACACTTAAATAAAAATAACTTCCCTAAATACTAAAATAAGCTCGTAACAGGAAAAAAAAAATATATATTTCTTGTATAAATCAATTGTCATTATAAAGTATATGGCAATATTCCTTTGAACGGGACCAGATTACTCTATAAAAACATTTGAAAACTAGATGGTTTAAAGATATGTAGTTTACAATGAAAATAATCAAATATTGATGTCGGGTATCTTGTTATGTAATTATGTTGCAAGTAGAGCTTTTTCATTTTGCCTATGCTCGAGCTCTCGAAGTATTGCTTGGGCACTGTTCCTGTTAACTGATTATTGTTAAGAAAGAGAGACACAACTCCTACAGAACCTGAGTTAATTTACCTGTCAAAAAGTTGTGACCAAGATCTACAATGGAAGTTGGACCATACGGGTACGGTGCCGCTGGTGGGATCGTACCTGATAAATTGGTTCGTTGGAGCAGCATTTCTGAGATTGATGCCAGGCAGTTGAGGGGGCCCCACATGCCGTTCTGAGATGCTGACAAGTAGCGGAGTGAGGCCGGCATCCGCAGCAGCAGCATGCCAGAGATGTTATTCCGACTGAAATCCAAGTGGAGCAGTTGCTGAAGAAAGCCATCGGGCAGCTGTCCAGAAATTTTGTTGTCGGCAATCACGAGAACCTTCAACTGAGTTGAGGCGGATATGGTGGTGGGATTGTTCCCGAGAGTTGGTTGTGGCTGAGGTCGAGTGTGTATAGATACAGCAGGGTGAAAATAAATGTCGGGATTGTGCCGGTTAAGTGATTGTTGGTGAGAGATGACTTTTAGCTTCGTTGAAAAGGGATTGTCCCTGCAACAATGCCCGCAAATAGAACGAGCTGGCTTATCTCGGTGAGGTTTGCAATAGATGGAGAGAGCGTTCCAGCTAGTCTTGGTGAATCAGATTGACCAGTACCTAGGACTAGTGACTCAACTCGTCTTGGTTGCTCGGGAGATGAACTAGTGACTCCGACGAAGGACGAGCAAGGGGTCGGCAGAGTCGAAGTCCCAGCTTAAGAAGTGTAGAGATTTGGTGGCACGAATGTCAATTAGGGTGTTCTTGATTTTGTGCAATGCATCAAGATCAATGGGATTGTTGTTGATCTGCAATTGTGCATTTGTCGATGGGCTGTGAATCAGATAGAGCTAGCTACAAAATAAAGCACTTTTTGCCCATAATTCTGTTTGGGGGAGAGATTATACCGGTGGAGTAACAAAAAACTGAACAAGAAAGATGGTAAACTATGTCTACATACAGAATACAGACGATCAAATTCGATATTCAACGATTTTGAGATCACGTCCTCGCTCTTCTTCAATCCTTACGCTTCTTCTACATCGTATAGGAACCCCGTCTACTGTCGTGGTGCTCGTACGTGATGTGTTTTGGTGGGAAGTACGTATAGAGACGGTAGAAAGAGAAGGATTGAAGTAAGCAAAAAATTGCGGGGGCGACAGAGCAAAGAATAGTGCCACGCTTCCGGCTTATGTCTCACTATCTGCTTGGTACATAACACAAATGGAAATTCTAAGTTCTAGCAAATGTATTATTGGTTTGAGAATTAATGATTAGACAAAAAATGTTCTCGTCACAACTTTGACCAACAAAATCTTTGACGATACGCAATTTGATTCTACCTATATTCATTCCACGGTTGCAAACTTTCTTTGCCAACTTTTTGTCATGTGGTCAATACTTATTCATAACAAGAGTTCTTCAATCTCCAATCAATTTTTCATATTTGGGTTCTCAAATAATAACTTGGTTAAAGTTTAATGATCATCAGTCCCATTTTTCAAAGTCGACGTCTATTTAACATTTATAATTATTATCTTGACATCAAAAAGGATTCAAACTATTGGAAATTTGGAACATACAACTTGTGTCTAAAATGGTGTTAAGAAGGTATCAACTGCCATTGACTGAAAATAATCGACACAATCTCTCTAATCAATTAGAGTGATTTCCTAGTTCTTGGTATGTGAAGTTGCGATTTTAAGTTCTTTATTTTCTTTCCTATTGAGGACAACCTAAAGTTCTATTAAAAATATAATTCTTAATACAATAATAAGACGAGTATAGGTTCTTGACTTTTGAGATCATATATACAAGTTACAAATAAGCAACGTCAACATAAAACATAGTCATATGCTTTAGAAAAGCTTACATATTTCACCAAGGGGTTTTCAGTGATCAAAACTAAGAATTTTCTTTGAAACTCGAAGTTCCATTTGAAAAGGTAAATCTTGTAAGAGAAGTGACTTAAAACTCTTATATATTGTTCTATATATCGGAATTTAACTGATGTGAAATATGCTCTTTGATATTTACGTCAAATAAATTATTGGGTGGGGGTAGGGGGACGATAGAGGAGCAATAATAGAAAGATTTGCATCTGCACAGGGCATAGAGATTAAGAAGGGGAAAATGTGTCGTTAAAGAAACTAATGAGAATCGAAATTGGGAAAAAGAAAAAAAAAGAAGAAAATTGCGAAATTTTTTTTAATTAAATTTTTTTTTATCTAATTTATTAAAGAATTTCATTTTTATTTTTTTAAGGTCAAGCCGTTCCATTATTGCAAATCTCCCCTAATAAAATGTGGAAGAAAATTAGAATAGACTCCATCCAACAAGACTTGCAAAATTAACTGAAAAAGAAGAGGAATACACAAATTTCATGTCTTCTCAATAAAAAGTCACGACGCAAATAATACAATACGTATGAATTATTATTAAATTAATTAAATGGATCGCATTGTTCTCAGATTTTATGCATATATGGATTAAATAGTCTATCAACTGTTGATGAAATGGCATCGATCATAACCTGCATAAAATTATTAATTATAAAAAGAAAAATCTAAATAAAGTATTTTGTAGAAAAAAGACGCTGCGAAAAGTAAATGCAAGTATTTTTTATAATTAACTTATGACTTAATTTCTAAATATAAGACTTTAATAACGAAAGATTTTTTGAATTTCTATCAAATATTCTGTTTTTTCGTACCATGGTTTCGTTGAAACTTCTTGTTCTTATCTTTTATTAAAAGAAGCTATTCAACAATGTGCGTCTAACATTTCGAAAGTGGAGAGACGATTTTACTCGTGTAAAAGAATGTGATTCTCTTACTTGGATGAACGGTGCAAGCATTGCAGAGCCTCCAAAGTCGCAAGTTCCTCCATTGTTTTTAGTCTTTTGCCAATAACTATTGTTACGGGC
>CAIGRP010026582.1:0-32022 GCA_903798385.1 Fraxinus cuspidata | reverse complement strand
AGAGTTATTATCACCCATATACACTATCCTGGGTTCAACTTCTTTGTAATTATTAAATCATGACCTATTAGGACACATGGAATTTACACCCTGAATCCAAGATCCAGTCCTTGTCAACTTCTTCATTAGACACAGTCATTACAAGTAGGTTATCTAATTCAGAACCTACTGCTGAATTATTCGATTCATCATTATTGTGGTCTTTATGTTTCTTCTTCCATTCAAAGCAATCTCTCTTAAAGTGACCTAATTTTTCACAATGGTAACACTTTTTATTGATTTTATCTCTTGATTTAGATCTGGTCTTAGATTTGGATTTGAATCTTCGGTTGTTGAAGTTATTTTCTTTCCTTCCAGTTAGCTCTTACAAACATACTCTCCTCTCTTGTGCTTGTTTTAAATTCTTTCTTGATCTCCAATTGCCGAGATCTCAAAGAATTTGTAACAATGGTTTGTGTTAGAGCATCTCTTGAGTATTTATTGCATTCTTTATATCCTTAAATGAATCAGGTAAGGAATTAAGGAGAATTACTGCAAGGACTTCATCTTCAATTTTTTCCCATTATGAGCAAGGCTCTTGATCAGGATACTAAAATCACTAAACTTCGCTTCCCAATTCTTTCCACTATCCATCTTAAAACTAAACAGTTTCTCTAAGAGATAGATTTTATTAGGCAATGTCTTAGTTAGAAACAAAGCATCTAAAGTAGCCCACAAGTCCCTATGGATAGTTTGATCTTTCACTTGTCTTACAATATCATTAGATATGTTCAATATAATAGAGCTGTATGCTATTTCTTTCATATCTAGAATTTCGTCAGGCTTAACTTTCAATTCATCAGAAAAAGTTGCAAGATCATCAAAGGCTTTTGCAACCCTTTGTTGGACCAATACGACCCTCATTTTCTATTTCCAAATCGAGTAATTCCCCATTTCATCGAATTATTTTAATTTGGCCTTCGAACCCATCACAGATTCTGTAAAGGGGTGGGTCTTACTTGTTGACATAAGTGGTTTTCAATCTGAAACTACTTAAGTTGCAGAAAAAGTTTTCGTGCAATGTATGACAAGTAAGCAGGACACAGAATAAAAAAAACAACCCTACTAAAATATGCATAGGCTGAAGCAAGATCAAACAATCAATAACTGAGCAATTAACAATTGGTACCAAACACTCAGATTGATTAAACAAGGGATAAATCCTAAACGTGCTCCTATCGCAGATAACCAATTTATTCAAATTATGAATAAACTAAATCACAATATTAACAGATTTACATATTCCTATTAAAAAAATGTAAACCAATTACTGAGAAGGGGTCAATAGGAACAATCTCACCAAAATACTGTGTTTAATAAGTGTTTAAATTTCTACTTTCGTTTAGAAACCAGAATTCAATCCAGACCTGGATTCAACACCATCCAACCATCCAAGAACTTCAGATCGGATTAGATCAAACGTACTGCACATTCAATAAACGAATTAATACGAAGAGAAAGCTGGAAAAACGATTCACAATACCTTACCTGTGGCCTTAACAAGCTCTGATACCAATTTGTTGGGATAATGATACCCAAATAACGTATAAATTGAAAAATAGCACCCAAGATCAAACACTGCTGAAACGAAAAATAATACTAAGATTGTTCACCCAATTCGGCCAAGCATAATCTAGGGTGGCTTAAAGTTACACCAAGGCCCGTCACTATGCAAGAACCTTCAGGAGAGAGTGATAAAAGTTTGTACAACCAAGACTTAGATTCGGACTTCCACTAATGATCCGATCCACAAACAAATCTCCCATAAGCACCTATTCAACACAAGAATCAGAACCTCATAGCCTTACTTTGTACGTATTTACTAGTTTCATTTGGAGTCCAAATGAAACCCCTAAATGAAACCTAAAACCCTGAACACTACACCAATACAACACAATACTACAGGCTCAGTAAAGGGGAATTACAACAACATAAAACCAATATGTAATTCGCTCAAGAAACAGAAGTAAAACCCTCGAAAAACACTAAAGAAACGCCTCAGACAAAGAAAATGAATAACTTGTAAAACGAGAGGCCAAAGCGTGAATCAAGTGATAGTATAGTCGCCTTAGGGAGGTATTTATACTCCAATCCTTAGCCATAAATCAAATCCAACGGTTCAGGTGAATCCCAACAGAAACAGATCCAAGTGAAAGCAAATAGGCCAGTAAAAACATGTCAAGTGGACAGATCCAGCAAAAAACGTTCTTTCACTTATGAAAATGTATTTTAAGAACCACAACTCACACATAAAAAATGTTACATCCGAGGAAAACGAATTCTATTTTGGCCGTTTGATAGCAACGTTGAAATAGAAAACGAATTTAAAGGTACAATCACTTTAAGTTGCATTTTCTTTGCTTTCATGAAAAACAAATACCTATGGGTTTGGTGGATTTTTATTTTTCAACTAATATGAAATTGAAATTCTTTTCCATTTTTACCTATCAAATGGACCCAATATCTCTTATTAATGTGAGAAAGGAAGTAATTTTCTGCAAAATGTTGGGCTATGGGTCCTAGGAGAACATGAGTGGTCTGTACCAACTTTGGAATTCAAATTCCTTAGTGTGGCTGAGATCCGTGAACAAAAAGTCATGACAGTGGTTTATTGCGCAAATGAGGGAGAGAGCCTCAGACCTGTATTATAGTCTTATTGACAGACTTATTGGCTTCTGTGATCTTATATATTCCGAGAGTTCAGTCTTTTGTCTTTAGTGGAAAAAGCAAATACTAAAATTAAATTTGGTGGTCTAGGGTCGACTAGACATGATCTAATTATTGGAATCTGGAAAATATATGTCCGAGGAAATTATAATAGTTTTGGACTAAAGTGCAATTACAATAACGTTTTGTACTTACTTGTAATTACTATAGGTACCTGTGGTAGCTCTATAAAGTAATTGAACTTAATTACAATAATTATAATAGTTTTGGATTTAATTGTAATTACCATAAAGTTTTGTACTTACTTGTAATTACTATAAAAGTTGTAAATTTATTATAATTGTAATTGAAGTTCTAGGACACATTAATTAAATGTAAACTAATTGAATTTGGACTTTAATCAAAACTCCTACTTGGATTTTATTTAAGACTATATAAAAGTCATACAAGAATCATAATACATAATTTCATAGTATTCAAATTTGTAGAGAGAGAAAAAGTGAGAAAAATAATGTTTTCTTATTGTCCAATCCAAGAACTAGTTTGTTAATTTAATTAAAAGAAGGTGTCCCACCCACCAATGTAGTCTTGACTTTCGAAAATACCATAGAAGACTTGGAGGTTTGAAGTATTAAGTTCTTGCAATTAAAAAACTAGAAATTCGTGATCCAAAAAAGTGAAAGTTCGTGATTCGGATCCAGTTCTAGAATTGATCGTTGAAGCTAGGTATAAAAATTTGAAGCTAATTCTTGTTATAACATAAATGAGAACATCTAGATGATCTTGTTTATTGACTTAAAGAAATTTTTTAATTTCTAGATAATTCGCATTCCAACAGTTTTAACCAAATGATAATTATTATATGTGTGCTGATTTATTTCCCAAAATTTTAAATTGTAGAGTGACTTTTATTTGATCTTTCCAAATATATAGGAATGACAATCTGTACTCTTTTCTTTTTATAAATAAAGAATATTTAATTTTATCTTGAGTAAACTATAAGTAATTATTTGTCATATTAAATTTTTAAAGAAACTTTTGATAGCGATTTGAGTTTAAATTTAGGTCGTTACATTAAATTTTGTATTCTATCTAATGATTTATTGATTTCATAGCTGTAGTTTCCTCTTGCGTTTCACATGGCATTATTTGAGTTATTATATATTTCAGGAAACATGTATGACAAAGCATTCAAGATGGAGCATGGAGTTGTTTAGTAAATCAAATTAATACTTGGTGGGGATTAGAATTTGATCATTTTGTAGTTTGTATAAATGATTTTGTTACGGATTGCTAAAGGAAGAGTTTGTTAGATCTAAAGTCTTGACAAGTTCCATGTCCAAATATCATTAATCAATGAAGTTGTATTTGGGGTTGAGTTAACGGGTTCTGGTAGTTGGTCAACTAGTGCTCAACGTGAGCTCAAGAAGGTCAAGCAAGATTCAACTTAATGTTCTCATCAAGTAGATAGGTCTTCTATTGAAATCCCGAGAAATCCAAAAGAAATTCTTGAGAGATAAGATAGACACAAACTATTAACATTAATGGCTTGGGTACCAAGATTTAATTTAAGTGTTTGACAAGTGTTTAACCAGCCGAACCACCTTCACCATAGAGCTGATTCCACTGTAGAAGCTCTATCACGATCCTAGAGTAGAGATGTGCTTGCTACTTGCATTAATAGCATAACTCGATCAAGCTTCAAAGCATTATGTTGCAAATAATTTCTTTCTGGTTATGTTGTTTTTATTTTATTATTCGTTTCTGGACATGTTCACAAGCATATTTGAAGTCTTTCATAGTTAGGACCTATGAATGGGGATATTCCCGAAACTCAAACCGAAAAAGATGTGAGATAGACAAAAAGAAAGCAACTTGGACCAAAAAAAAGAAGTGACTTTGACAAAAAGAAATGAAGTCGAAGGCAGAACTCTCTTTATTGGCAGTAAATTCCAGCATCTGGAATATAAATGTTTCAGGGGTTGGTTTATTTGACTATATTTATTCCAACCTCAAGCGGAGTTACTTCCATAATATGAATCTTTAAGTCAGCTTGCTACAGAATCGGTGCCTCATAAACTAATCATAACAAGGATGATGAGACTACATATTCATCTTGATACTTATATAACGAAATTGTGTTTGATTAAGAAGATGAACTCTCAAGAACAATAGCTTGTGCTGACATTATTACAGAATTCACTGACTGCATATGAGCAATTAGTCGAGGTTGCACGAAAGGAGGAAAGGATGCTTAGTTGAATGACCTGTCCCGAATTTTCTCATGGACTTCTATCCGGTCATCGTTAGTTATTTAAGACAAGTGTCATATTCTTAAATTTTCGTATCTAGTCTAATTTATTCTACTGGTTAAATTTTTAAATAATCCTATCTAGCATATGTTATTAAAATGTTGTAAAAAGAAGACAAAATTTCGTGAAAATCCATTGTAATAGTGAGTATTTAAAAATATTATTTAAAAATATACAATAAGATACATGCAGTCTTCATACATAATTATGTAAAAAAAATATATATATACACTTCATACCACATTTCATTTGGAGTATATCAATGTTCAAATGAAACACTCATCATGTAGTCATTTTGAATTTTCGAAATATTTCACATTTCGTTATAAAGAACCTAAAAGCGTTCGTATTTCGTCAAACCAGAAGGTCCACCGACAAAATCATGCATTTATCATTGAATACATAAAAGTATAAGGAAACAAATTACTTGCATATTATATATCTTACCTTGATAGATCATATGAATTTTTGAAAAGAAAATTATGATTGCACGTTTTTAAATTATTTTTTTTTTCAAATTCTCCGCTTCGGTAAATAAATGGGTGCATGTATGCTTTGAAAATAATATCTAATGAATGGAAATTGGCTTCAACGTGGGGTATAAATAGGTGAGATTTGAGATTTCTTTTTGAAAGTAGGATTCTGGTTGTTTAATTGAACTAAACTAGTAATCAATGAAAACCTAATAAAACTAGAATTAGTTTTCATCCTAAACCAAAAATAAAAGAACTCCTAATAATATATACACACAAGTGGCTACCAAC
The DNA here is from genome assembly GCA_903798385.1 of Fraxinus cuspidata. Taxonomy (NCBI): domain Eukaryota; kingdom Viridiplantae; phylum Streptophyta; class Magnoliopsida; order Lamiales; family Oleaceae; genus Fraxinus; species Fraxinus cuspidata. The sequence goes on along the minus strand of CAIGRP010026582.1, from coordinate 26,240 downwards.
TTATAAGTTGGTAGCATAGCTTAAACAAAAGCATATATATCTTAGGGTTGGAACTTGATGAGAGAAATATATTCTTATTAAAATAGGACTGTGATCAAGAATTATGTTTAAAGTAACTAATCAAACTCAAACAAGCATATCCAAATAGAGATTTTTTTTTTCTTTTTTTGAAGAAAAAATAACAAACAACTATAACATTTTGGAAGCAAATAAATCCTTTCATTCCCACTCACACCCCCACATTAGGATAGAGGACCACTACAAATAAATATCGATTTCGCCAAAACAAATATTGTCACGTAAATAGACATTTTTTTGCAAAAACAATTTAGTGACAAAGAGATGTTCGTTTCTGGCTTCGTCGCGCTATATGGGTCGCATAATATATTATCCAACAACTTTCAATCATTTGTCACAAATACAAAATCGCAACAATATTTGTTTGATGTAGCAACAAGTTATTTATCGTTATTATGTCTTCGTAATACATATATTCGCAAAAAATTAAAAGGACGACAAGTCAATGTATGTAGCAAATATTATTATAAAGCTATAAAGTTTGTTACCTATTCCATTTTGAAACAAAACATGCTCGTAGTAATGTACATTTTGTAACAAATCATATTTGTCGCATAATTTGTTTATGTAATAAGTTTTGTTTTTAGTTTATTCTGCAACATAAGAAGTTTGTCACATAATCATTTGTACATAGATATAGAACTTGCCTAATTTATTTTGCAATACGTATGTATCTCGTATTATATATTTACAACATATACAATTTTTATACAAATTATTTTGTGGCAATGGATATTCTGCAGCACGTAGAGTTTGTCATATCATCATTTGTGCCATGTATTGTTGTTATTGCCTAATGTATTGTGTCTTTATTTATATATGTTGTGTATTCTAATTTGGAACATACAAAATCTTTACAAATATTATTTGTATGTGAGAAGCTACTCTTCTTGTTTGAGAGGTACTCAGTCGTCATGTAAGTCCTGCAAAAAGAAGATATGCGTGACTCATTACTAAAATCTTTTGAATGCCAAGCACACAGATATGCACTGATATGATACAAACAAAACATAAGAAATCAGGGTACTGGAAAAGAAAAGTTTAAATGATTGAACTAACTCTAAGTAGATAGAGAAGGGATATTAAAAGCTTATCTAGCTCATTCACTAATGGAGCAAACCCTCAAAACCAACCATTTGTTTCCATCATCGAGATTATGTTCTTATAACAACTCACATTCACTTTCTAGGTCTCACACACCCTTGCATTACCAATTATATTGACAGGATCCATCACATTCACTTCCACAACCTCAATCACCTTGTGATTTATTAAGTTGCGGCCAAATTGTTTTCCAGATTATGATGAGAACATAGAGATGTTTCAGCTCATAGGAGCAAGTATCAAGTGCAATATGAATTATCTCATAAAACATAACTGCTGACTATGAAAAATTAGATAATAAAATTGATGTACCTCTTCACAAAATTCACAAGATTCCATGCACATTTTCCAAATCTCCACACTTAAATTAATCAAGAGAACCTACTTTTTGTGGATAAGTAACAAGAAATCATTTTATGTTGTTGTTAACCTATTGTCATCCTGCATGACATTTCAAGCGCTACCTAAATGGATTGATGGATTACGCTTACGAGAGGATTGCCCTAGATTCAGAGCCACGTGTTCCACATCCAATGGTTCTTGTCTTACTCCTATCTCATTATAAATACCCACACTTACACTATAGAAGGGGTTGGTCCCTGAAAAGAGGAAAAAATCACAAGTTTAATGCTAACACTTCCCATAAGCTCACCACCATTAAAGATTCCATTTCGACGAACATCAATGTCGGAAGTCCCATATTTTGTTTAACATCTCACTAATTTGATCGTCGGAGTACTCGCGATCGCTTCCACTCCACTAGAAAATGCCACAAGTGACTAATGGTGTGTTCATATGCATAGGAGGGAGCTCATGTGGAAGAACTCTGTTGGCCACGTGTTTGGGCCATTTTTTGGGGTAAACAGATTGATACCATCTATAGGAAATGGTTACTATAACCACGAACATCTACCGAAAAGAAAAAGCTTACTGAAATATTCACTAGCCTCTCCCTTGAAAAAGAAGTTGTTCTTGAAGAAAGAACAAGCGGAGGCCACAAGGAATAGATTTGGAGTTTTATTAATTATTTCTTGAAAGTTCAAAAATAAGTCAAAGTAATGAATATGTGAATCCAACATGAGGAGCATTGTAGCACAGAATGCGGCTATGCATGAACTCCTCATGCAAATCCAGAGCCAAAGGGGTTTCTAAGTACTTCAAGATACCCAACAATCAGCCCCCAACCCACGTCAGGCAAAAGTGTGGCAAAGCCGTAGATGTGTCCTCCAACTATGCCTCCGGGCTACATGCTGACAACATTCAGGTCGGAGAGGGTATCCCCCCCCCTCAGATTATGAACAGCCCCAAAATTTTGTAAGCGTGTTTGATCGGATCAGACATAATCCTATGAATAGAAATCAGTCTGCTCACTAAACAGCTCAACCGTAGGATCAAGAACAAAACAAAGCAACCTAGGTTCTCCTGCCTAGGAACCGACGTGAGAGGCGAGAACTTATTAACCGGGGAAATTTGGTAAAGGATATCCGAACCATCACCTCGCTACTTGGCAGATGAAAACAATTATGACGGACCATGCAGGTCCTATGAACTCAACGATGACGACGATAGCCTTCCATTCTCCAAAGAATTGCATAGTTTTCCCATGCCTCCTAATCTCGTGCCCCCTAAAATTCCGAAATATGAGGAGAAAGGTGACCCAGAGAAACACCTCAACAAATATATATTACAGATGAGTCTCGGAGGCATATCATTGACTTTGAAATGTAAAGGTTTCCACTTAACATTGGGTGGAGCAGTCGAAGTGTGGTATGGCCTGCTAACGCCACTCAGCATTATGTGGTGGCTTGACCTCAAAAAGGTGTTTCTGAACCAACATCTGTCCAAAAAGGAGGGAGAAGTGCATATCCAGTGCCTCCAGGATACGAGACAGGCAGCAAGGGAAACATTAAAGAGTTACCTAGAAAGGAGGACTGTGCTAAGGGAGAGAATCTCACAGCGAATAAAGATCAAAACATAGACCAATTTATAAAGGTTTGGGCTACTCCTCTTAATAAGATTGACATTTTAAGATGGAACCCCAAAACTTAAAATGGTATCAGAGCCCATTAAGCTCTAACGAACTATTCAATCCGATTAAAACTCAAAACATTTTACCACATGAATTTCAAGATTGGTCTGTCAAACGAGCCACCATCTTGAGGGGGTATGTTAGGGGATAGAATCTCATATCGAATAAAGATGAAAATATAGACTAATTTAAAAATTTTTGGACTACTCCGCTTAATAAAGTTGATTTTTTAAGATGAAACCCCAAAACTTAACAGACTGAAAATGAACAAGCTATTTTGGAGGGATGTCTGAAGTAAAAACCATACCACGTATGACGAGTTGGTAGAGATGATGAAAATTGAGATTGTCAATGAAGAGATGAATGATCATCGAAATAGGGCGGCACAGGGACTACCTCCGCCCTAAAGGCAGATGGGGCAAGGACCCCCGTCACATTTGGTAAATCAACAATGGACGCAAGCTGGGAATACCATAGTCCCCAGTTCGGGACAGACGCTACAATGTTGGGACGGGAACATATAGGAGACCCTCTAACCTTAGAAATAGGAGAAGGGGGAGAACCTAGAAATTGGACCCCATAACAGTCGTGCCACTGCTATACTTTCCACTGTTTATAAGACCATGACACGAACGACTGCCAGGAGGCCTCCTGCGTCGCTGAAAGGAGCAACCTCCGAAATAGGAGAGACCACTCTTCGAACGGCGCTACAAGACCGAACTCACCTAGGAGAGGTGAGACGAGACGATCATGTGGCATGGTGCGAATGACGATCGAGATAGGCCTAGGGGTAGACAGCAACCTAGGAGGGATCATCTAATCGCAACTAATAACATACCCGTCCGAGAGATTGATACTATTATTGGGGGACCACATGTGGTGGTGAATCTCGAAATGCTCAAAGGAATTATACAAGGGAGGCCAAGGCCCGCCTTTAGCTAGCTATATAGTGAACTAGCATCATGTGTTGAGACTTGTAGAGGCCATCACATTTACTTAGGAAGACACGACGGCTGTGTATTACCCCAATGCGACGCACTAGTGGTAAGAGCTGCGGTGGCAAGAAATGGATGAAAGTGTATGCTTGTAGATAATGGCAGTTTTGTGAACATCCTGTTTGGTTCCACTTATGACAAGATGGTGGTAGATCAATAATTCTCTCCGATGACCGCTCCCTGTATGGTTACACTGAGGATAGTATCATTCCGAGAGGAAGGATTACTTTGGCTGTCGAAATGGGGGCGCCACCTCTTGTGGCTAAACACTTAATGGAATTCTTGAAAGTCGACCACAGGTCCGCGTACCCCTCCCCCCGCCGAATTATGAACAGCCCCAAACGTTTGTAAGCATGTTTGACCGGATCAGACATAATCCTATGAATAGGAATCAGTCTGCTCACTAAACAACTCAACTATAGGAACAAGCACAAAACAAAGCAACCTAGGTTCTCCTACCTAGGAACCGACGGGAGAGGCGAGAACTTACTAACCGAGGAAATTAGGCAAAGGATATCCCAACCATCACCTCGCTACTTAGCAGATGAAAACAATTATGACGGACCATGCAGGTCCTATGAACTCAACGATGACGACGATAGCCTTCCATTCTGCAAAGAATTGCATAGTTTTCCAATGTCTCCTAATCTCGTGCCCCCCTAAAATTTTGAAATATGAGGAGAAAGGTGACCCAGAGAAACACCTCAACAAATATAAATTACAGATGAGTCTCAGAGGCGTATCACTGACTTTGAAATGTAAAGGTTTCCACTTAACATTGGGTGGAGCAGCAGAAGTGTGGTATGGCCTGCTAACGCCACTCAGCATTATGTGGTGGCCTGACCTCAAAAAGGTGTTTCTGAACCAACATCTGTCCAAAAAAGAGGGAGAAGTGCATATCCAGTGCCTCCAGGATACGAGACAGGTAGCAAAGGAAACATTAAAGAGTTACCCAGAAAGGAGGACTGTGCTAAGGGAGAGAATCTCACATCGAATAAAGATCAAAACATAAACCAATTTATAAAGGTTTGGGTTATTCCTCTTAATAAGATTGACATTTTAAGATGGAACCCCAAAACTTAAAATGGTATCAGAGCCCGTTAAGCTCTAACGAGCTATTCTATCCGATTAAAACTCAAAATATTTGACCACATGAATTTCAAGATTGGTTTGTCAAACGAGCCACCATCTTGAGGGGGTATGTTAGGGGATAGAATCTCATATCGAATAAAGATGAAAACATAGACTAATTTAAAAAGTTTTGGACTACTCCTCTTATTAAAGTTGGCTTTTTAAGATGGAACCCCAAAACTTAACAGACTGAAAATGAACAAGCTATTTTGGAGGGATGTTTGAAGTAAAAACCATACCACGTATGACGAGTTGGTAGAGATGATGAAAATTGAAATAGGGCGGCATAGGGACTACCTCCCCCCTAAAGGCAGATGGGGCAAGGACCCACGTCACATTTGGTAAATCAACAATGGACGCAAGTTGGGAATACCATAGTCCCCAGTTTGGGACAGGCGCTGGCCACGACGACTCTGAATGCTGTTATACGTTGGTTTATGAAAATGTTGGGTCCGAAGACAACGTTGGGATGGGAACATATAGGAGACCCACTAACCATAGAAATAGGGGAAGGGGAAGAACCTAGAAATTGGACCCCATAACAGGCGCACCCCTACTATACTTTCCACTGTTTGTAAGACCATGACACGAACGATTGCCAGGAGGCCTCCCGCGTTGCTGAAAGGAGCAACCTCTGAAATAGGAGAGACCACTCTTCGGACGGTGCTACAAGACCAAACTCACCTAGGAGAGGTGAGACAAGACGATCACCTCAGCATGGCGTAATTGACGATCGAGATAGGCCTAGGGGCAGACAGCAACCCAGGAGAGATAATCCAATCGCAACTAATAACATACCCGTCTGAGAGATTGATATGATTATTGGGGGACCACATGTGGTGGTGAATCTCGAAATGCTCACAGGAATTATACAAGGGAGGCCAAGGCCCGCCTTTGACCAGCTATAGAGTGAACTAGCATTACGTGTTAAGACTTGTAGAGGCCATCACATTTACTTAGGAAGACACAGCGGGTGTGCATTACCCTAATGCGACGCACTAGTGGTAAGAGCTGTGGTGGCAAGAAATGGATGAAAGCATATGCTTGTAGATAATGGCAGGTTGGTGAACATTCTGTTTGGTTCCACTTATGACAAGATGGTGGTAGGTCACTAACTCTCTCCTATGACCGCTCCCTGTATGGTTACACTGAGGATAGTATCATTCTGAGAGGAAGGATTACTTTGGCTGTCGAAATGGGGGCGCCACCTCTTGTGGCTAAACTCTTAATGGAATTCTTGATAGTCGACCACCGGTCCGCGTATCATGGAGTACTAGAGAGACCTACCTTGAAGGACCTGTGGGCAGTGACCTACATCCATCATTTATGCATGAAGTTTCCATCTAAATAGGGTATAGCCTTTGTCCGAGGAGATCAGATGGCCAGAGAGTGTTATCTCAACTATTTAAGAAAGGCCGACCCTTGGTGGGTCAACATGGTAATCTTAGACACCGAAATGATTGACGTCCCTAAAGAAAGGCAAACCCCTTTACAAGGGGAGATATTGAGATGACGGAAACCCTTTGAAAAGATCTTCTTTAGGAAGTGGCGCTGGACAATCTGGACCATCGAATCATTGAATCGAAATAAAAAACCGCCCCAATCGAGGAGCTAGAGAGTTTGTGTTCAGACTTTCAAGACCTCTCCAAAATCCTATAGGTAGGAAAGGACTTGAAAGATGAAGTGAAAGAGAAGCGGAAGAACTTTTTGTGGAGGAACCTTGATGTCTTTGCATGGAAATATAAGGATATGGTAGGACTGGACCCAAAGATCTCCTGCCACCACTTAAGAGTCGATCCGAACCAAGCCCCATATAGATAGAAGAGAAGAGCCTTCAATGTAGAGAGGTACGAGGCCTTGAAGGAGAAAGTCAAAAAGTAAATTAAAAAAATGTTTCATTAGGGAGGCCACCTAGCCGAAGTGGATATCCAATCCTGTGTTGGTAAAGAAACGCTATGGTAAATGGAGGGTATGCATTGACTTCTCCAACCTCAATCAGGCTTGTCCAAAGGATAGTTTCCTAGACTAGCTAGTGGACCTACCACAGGACATGCCTATTCAGGTTATAACCAATTCTTCATACATCCTATGGATGAGGACAACACTTCTTTCATCACGGATAAAGGGTTATATTGTTATAGGGATCAATGCCCTTTAGGTTGAAAATGCTGGAGCCACCTACCAAAAATTAGTAAATAGGATGTTCGCTGAGTATATTGGCAAGACAATGGAAGTCTATGTGGATGACATGTTGGTGAAAAGTCTCCAAGCAAAGGATCATATAAATCACCCGGATGCTGCCTTCCAAATTCTTAGAAGATATCAGATGAGGTTGACTCTGGTTAAGTGCGCGTTCAATGTGGCTTTCGGAAAATTCCTTGGGCACGTTGTGAATCAAAGAGGAGGCAAGTCTAAAAAAAAAATCAAGGCTCTAATTGAAATGAGATCGCCACAGAAGCCTAAGGAAGTGCAAAGACTTACAGGCAGGGTGGCAGCACTTAATCGTTTCATCTCAAAGGCCACGGATAAGTGCCTTCCCTTCTTTAAGGTTCTCAAAGGGGAAAAGAGGTTCACATGGACGCCAGAGTGTGAGGAAGCATTCCAAGTACTGAAAACTCACCTCAAACAGCCTCCCCTCTTATCTAAACCTAAGGCGGGCGAGCTTCAGATGCTCTATTTAACTATATTCGACGACGCTGTCAATTCGGTTCTCATATGGGAAGAGGATACACACCAGCTATCCGTTAATTACATAAGCAAGGCCTTATTACCTACGTAAGGCATTACCCGGACATGGAGAAGCTCGCCCTTGCCTTTATCACGACATCTCGAAAGTTAATGCCATACTTCAAAGCTCATAGCATTAATGTCTGACGAACTTCCCACATAAGCAAGTCATTCAGAAGTCAAACGCCTCAAGAAGGATGTTAAAATAGACAGTTGAGCTTAGCGAGTTCGATATAACGTATAAATTAAGGACCTCAATTAAAGGCCAGGCTCTTGCTGACTTCGTTGCCAAATTTGCCAAAGCTCCTGAAATGGATGTGTATGGAGCCAACGGAACCCCTCATCTGGAACCTCTTTGTTGATAGGTCAACAGGGGAAGCAGGTTAGGGAGCTGGAGTGGTGTTGGAAAGTGCTGAAGGTCATATGTTAAATCGCGCTGTAAGATTTTGGTTGAAGGCATCGAACAATACAACTGAGTTTGAGACACTCCTAGCCAGCCTCCGCATGGCGAAAAAAATGGAAGTAAAAAGATTGCTAATCAATTAGTGACTCTCAATTGGTGGTAAGCCAGGTAAATGGCAACTTCTCGGCTAGAGACAAAAGTATGGCAATATACCACAAGCTGGTCATGAACTTCCTCCCCAACTTCGAAAATTTGAACTGACACAAATTCCCCACCTTGAGAACACACGACGACGCTCTAGCGAAGTCGGCTAGCAGCAAAGATTCAGAACTCCTCAAGGTTGTTCCCATTGAACACCTAACTGAACAATCAATTGTGGAGAGGAAAGAGGTGATATAGATCGAGGACACCCCACCTTGGATGCAACCCATTATCACATTCCTCAAGGAACATACTTTGCCTAGTGGCAAAGTTGAGGCTCACCGACTTAGGAGAATGGCAGCACATTTCATTATTCAAGACTGTGTGCAAACAAGGTTTCTCATCTCCTCTCTTTAAGTACACCGGGGGGAGGAAGCGAACTATATTCTAAGGGAAATAAACGAGGAAGTCTGTGGCAATAACTCAGGAAGACCGGCACTTGCACACAAGGTGCTAAGACAGGGATACTATTGGCCCACACTAAAGAAGGATTCGATAAAGTTTAAGCGCAAGTGCGACATGTGCCAATGCTTCTCCAACGTGCAAAGGCAACCCTTGCAAGAGCTCACAGTCATATCAAGCCCCTGGCCATTTACAAAGTTGGGAGTTGATTTCATAGGACCACTATTGAGAGAGAGGGCAATGCTTCACCATAGTCGCAATCGACTACTTTACAAAGTGGGTCGAGATGGAGCCCTTGGCTAAAATAATCGAAGCAAACACATCCAAGTTCCTTTGGAAAAATATCATATGATATCGTATCGCATAATAACAAATAGTTCGACAACAAGAAGATTAGGGATTTGTGCAATCAGCTCGGAATTAAGAAATATTTCTCAGCACCTCATCATCCCCAAGCCAATGGGTAGGTTGAAGTAGTCAATAAAACCATAAAGTACATCAAAAAGAAGTTGGATTCGCTAAGGAGAGCGTGGTTCGATAAAATTTCCCAAGTCCTCTGGGCCATACGCACCACTAGAAGAATTGCAATTGTAGAAACCCCCCTTTTCCATGACGTATGGAGCCTAGGCCATAAGCCCAGTAGAGGTTGGAGTACCTTCACCTCGCATCCACTTTAATGAAATAACCAATGATGAAGGGAGGAGATATGAGCTTGAGTTCCTTGAAGAGAGGAGGGAAGATTCTCAAGTTAGGCTCGCCACATATCAACGCAAAATGGCTCGCTACTACAACACCAAGGTGAAGAAAAGGACCTTCCATTTAGGAGATCTAGTCCTCCGCAAAGTTTTCCTATCTTCAAAGGAGCCGGGAACAGGAACATTGGGACCAAGTTAGAAAGACCCATACCGTATGACGAAAGAAGTATGTCCTAGAACCTATAGGATTGAGAACTTGGGGGAGCCAATGCCTCACTTCTCAAACATTGAGCACCTAAGCAGATACTATTAGTAGGAAAGATTCCTAACGGAGTAACTTTGTTCGCGTAAATATTTTTATTAATGAAATGAACCAGTTGTGACTACGCTATTACCATCCACCATGAAAAATACCCTTGAAGAGGTGTATGATGTCTCTCACGAGGACATCTCTCTCAAGGATGTCCACTTCGTTAGGAGAGGAGCGCGATGCCCCCACAAGGGTCGCCTCATCTACCCACGAAAGTAATGCTTTTCACAGATACACCATTCCCTGTGGAAAACGCACTTGAAAATGTGCGTGATGCCTCCCACAGGGCCACCTCTATTAAAGATGTCCACTTTGTTAGGAGAGACGCACGATGCCTCCATAAGTGTCGCCTCATCTACCCTGCGAAAGTAATGTTTTCCACGGATGCACCATCCACAGTGGAAAACACTCTTGAAGAGGTGCGTGGTGCCTCCCACTGGACACCAGTGTCAAGGATGTCCACCTCGTTAGGAGAAGCACGCGATGATCCTACAGGGGTCGCCTCATCTGCCCTGCGAAAGTGATGCTTTCTACAGATGCACCATCCACCATGGACAATGCCCTTGGAGATGAGCGAGGTACCCAATAGGGCCATCTTTGTTTACACTTCTCCATTAAAAAGGTGTTTGTACTTGTTCATTAGGTGAAACAAGGTGTTTGCACTTTGTGTGTTTTCACTAGTGTTCTGAAAAGCGTAAAGCGTGGCTAGACGTGGAGGTCAAGTTTCAAGCTTTACAAGCCTAGGCGAGCCTAGGCGAAGCTTAGGCGTAAAAAAAGCATTTTCTATTTTAATTTTTAATCATTATAAAAAAATCAATAATTCAAATAAATTAAATAATACATATCAAACATCTAAAATTATAAAATACTGAATTTACTTAATAAATTCTACATAAAGATAAGTTTCAAAATCATAATTACAATTCATAGATAACTTAAAATCTTATATAATCTAACACTTTATCGGACTACAATTCAATATCTACTCCTGTGAATTTTATTTTTTTAAAAAAGGAAAAAAATTTGGCCCCCTTAAAATTTGGGCCTGAGGCGGAGGCGCGCTTATGAACGCCCAGGCAAGCATTAAGCAATCTACTTTGTTATTGATAGCTTAATGCCTAGGCATGCATTAAGCGGTCAATATTGTCGTTGACTGTTTAATTCCCTCTTAGGCTCAATCAAAGCGTTTTCATCACGCTTCGCACCTAGGCGTGCTTTTTAGAAAACTGGTTTTCACTTCTTCATTAGGTGAAGCGAGGTGTTTGCACTTGTTCGTGCCTACACTTCATCATTAGGTGAAGCAAGGTGTTTGCACTTGTTCTTGTTTACACTTCTTCTTTAGTTGAGGCGAGGTGTTTATAATTCATTTAAGCCAAGTACTTATACATTTCATTCATTACAACGCTCAAGGCCGAAGTTATTACAATAAACAAAATGACTAAGGATCTACAAGTACAATAGCCCCCCCTCCACTTTCTCTCGAAGAGCCTCCTTCTCCTCAGTTGCAAGGTCCAACCAACCTCCAGTGGGTACACCTAATTCCTCTTCTAGAAAGCTAACATCCAACTCCGGATGCACCTCCTTCAGGCGAGCTAGAATTTGCTGAGCATTCCATGAGCCCAGTAGTTGGCGAAGTCATCTTACTCATTCGTTTGGTCGAAGTTGTCAATATAGTTCTGGAAGGACGCCTCCTCACCCACTGTCTTCACTTCCGCTTAGAGAGTCTATTCTTCTGGGCCTCAGTAAGCATCCTCGGCTGCTTTTTACTTTTTACTCCCTCCAATGCTTCCGAGGCTATCCTTTGGTATTCATTGGACTGGTCAATTCGTTTGGTTAGAGCTGCCACTTGGGAGACAGACTCGTGAAGTTCATTTTTCAATTGATTCACTTGTATCTCGGCAGCATCCAATTTTACCTCCACCTTAGTCCTCTTCACCTTAGCCTCTTCCGCCCCCTCCTTGGCCTTCTTGACCTCCTCATCCCATTTCTTTGAGACCTCCACCCTCTGACTTAATTCATCATTCTTTTATCGGAGGCTCTGGACCAGGTTCTAAGTCGTAGTGCCCAAACTTAGAGGGTGAGCCATGCATGCATTGTTGGCTGCCAACAGATCCTCAGCTTCATACAAGGAGATGTGATTTTGCCACTCATTAGTCCAGAACTTGTTGAGAGTCCCGACGACAGAAGTGGTCTCAGGGGGGAGCATATCCAGAACAGCCTCAGAGATATTATTTAGATATTATTTTCCTTGCTCCCAGGAAATCAGATGCTTTGCTACGAAGAGGGGGATTCGCAGACATCTTCAACCTCCTCCGAGGTGGCTCCATTAGTTGACCAGTGGGATTAGACGGGACGATCCTTCTTTCTACTCCTATCGGCACTTCAAAAGTAACTGTTTGACCACCCCATTGGGAATATGAGTAGTGATGCCAACAGGGTGCCCCGACCTACCCCGCCACTCCCTCGCCCCGTACTCTGCCCCGTCTAACGGGGTGGGGCGAGGGCTTGCCCCACTCATGCCCCATTTTTTTAATCTCTTGTTAATTATTATTATTATTATTATTTTAGTTAATTAATTTTTTTTCCTTCACGGGATGGGTACAAGGCGGGCCCTCGTGACCAGAGACAGGGCTCGCCTCCCCGTCCCGCCAACCGGTTCGGGGCGGGGCGGGAAAAATTGTCTTCACTAAATAGGAGGGGGTGGCGATGGCGGTGGCTTGGCCACAGTCGCAACCGATGAGGGTGTCCCATTTAGGTCTGCCCTTTTCTTCTTTACTAGTGAAGTGTCCTCCTACACTACTTTCTCTTCCAAAGGCGATTGCCAAATATACTAAGCAAGTTCAACGTTTTTTCCTGCTTCTTATACGCAGCTGAGCTGGTCTTTAGGGCCCTCGCTTCGGCCACGCTGTGCCAGATTGTAGGAAAATCTAGTCTCAAAGCTTTCTTCTTCAAGAAATCATCTGGAAGAAGATAAAAGTGTTAGTACGCTCAAGTAAGGTATTGGAAGAACTCAAGAGTGTAGCTAACTTACCCTGGGATGCCATCACTCCGTGTAGGATAAAATGGGTGTTTTTATCGACAAGTTCGCTGAAGGTCCAATCCTTGAGAGGCTACTGGTAGATGTGGCTTATGATATCCCATTCTTCAGCAGAGATCTCACACCTCGACAATGAATCTGTAAGTAGAAAAAACATTAAGCAATAAGAACCCATTTCCCAAAAATCAAGTGTTTAGGCAGAAGAACTTACTGGTGAAGGAATAAGTGGTTGGAACTGTTAAAGGAGCCATGGGGTCGTCTTCCATGGTGTCCCACCTCCTAGACACCCAAAACCACGACCTCTTCCACTTCTTCACTGAAGAAGGGGTATCCACTACGAAGGTGGAGTGAAACAATCATGGATTCAGGTAATACCACCCCTACTCTTATCGCCTTCGGCTACGCTTTTAAGAAGTATAAGGAGTGGAAAATCCTAAAAGACATGATGATACCCAAGCTGGCCTGACGCTATAGTATCCACGACCCAACCATTTGTGCCCACGAGTTCGGATGGAATTGGGTCAGAGCTAGCCCATACGAGCACAATACTAACCAAAAAGGGGTGGAATGGGAGCCTAAGATCCGCTTTTAACAAATTTTCGCAAATGGCCATGCAGCCCGGCCTCGAATAGCAAGAAGCCCTTTCACTAGGGTCAGGGATGATGAGACCTCCCTACACTTAGCTAATTTTTCTAAGGTAATGTTGGAAGGATATTCAGAAGCCCCCACTTAATGGAAGTATCTACAGGACGGGTGGGCAATCTCCATATATTTCTCTCGACCTAATAGCTCTACCTATCTTCTCCAAGGAGACAGCAATTGGTTCTCTCACATTTGAACCCCCCCACAGAGAGCCTATCGTCACTAAATCTGTACCCAAAAACATTGGAAACCATTGTGATTTGAAATAAAGTGAGGAAAATTTACCTAAACAGTGGTTCAAAGGGAGTGACGATCACCATAAGTTACCAAAGTACATCGAAGTTGCAAAGTTCTGGTCGTCGGAGGAGGACAGAGAGATTTTTGCTAAATAAAAGTCAAAGTAAATGATGGAACTCAACTTTATATAGGTGGTGTCAAGGAGCCTCAACCGTTAGAGGATCACCGATTTCATCCCTACCATCCATGGTCTTTGTTCATCAGCATCGTTGAAGTCAAAACGTCATTTGATCAACGGCCCTGATGAAACGGTTCGTCCCACACGTGCGTACAAATATGTAACCTCGAGTTTGCTCAGTCATCGTCATGATTACTAGTTATTACCAGGGAAGTGTGTATTGGAAGCAAGCGACGCCCACAAAAATTGCCTTGGAAAAGCGCGAAGGTTTTTCAAATCATTAGCACATGATCCTAAGTAATTCCTTCTACTGGGACTTCGCCTCTGCCACGACTTTCCCAAAAGTTGCAATCACTCTGGGCTTCACCCTTCTACTGGAACTTTACCTCTACCACAACTTGCCCAAAAGTTTCAATCACTCCGGGTTTCATCCTTCTACTGGGACTTGCCTCTACCACAACTTTTCCAAAAGTTGCAATCACTCTGGACTTTGTCCTTCTAATGGGACTTCGCCCCTATCACTACTTTCCCAAAAGTTGCAATCACTGTAGGCTTCGTCCCTTTACTGGGACTTCGCCTTTGCTACAACCTTCAATCAGAGAAAATTGCAAACCAATAACTACTCTCCACCAAGGTAACACTCTTTTTAAGTTGCTACTCCAACAAAGTCCATGCATTATATAAATATCCATGCATGGACTTGGGGGACTATTGTTACGAGGTTTTCCCAAGTTGTCTCCCACATCATCGCCACGTCAAAGGACGAACTGAATATGACTACCACATGGTAGATGAACTGGATTCATCCTCCGTTTGGTGAACGAACTTATTTCGCCCTCCACCACACATCGAACGAACTGATTTCGCTATCCGCCACATATTGGACGAACTGATTCCATCTCGCCTCTCGATGGATGAAGTGATTTCATATGCCACATCGGTGGATGCAAAGGCCTGCACTCCGAATCACTTCATCGCAACCGAAACTAATTCCGAAGTGATGACATCCAAAACACGATTATCACTCCTGTCACAACCATTCCACTTCAACCTTGTGTACTAAAAGATCTTTTATGGATAGATCTCAAGAAACAAATCCTTAGGACTGATTGATGGGACGTATGGCAAGCTCCAAAATGTCAGGTCAACGCTTTACAATGTCATGGAACATTAAATGAACCGCCCACCTATGAATTGATGGGTTGAATCCTACGAGAGAGGACTACCCTAGATTCAGAACTACGTGTTCCACATCCAACGATTCTTCTCTTATTCCCTTTTCATTATAAATATTCACACTTACGCTATAGAAAGGGTTGGTCCCTGAAAAGAGGAAAAAAGCATAAGTTTTATGCTAACACATCCCATAAGCTCACCACCATTAAAGATTCCATTCTGGCGAACATCACCATCGGAAGTCCCATATTCTGTTTACCATCTCACTTACTTGATCGTAGAAGTGATCACAACCGCTTCAATCCCCATCAAAAAAGGCCACGAACGACTAACGGCGTGTTCATACGCTCAGGAAGGAGCTCACGTGGAAGAACTCTGTTGGCCACGTGTTTGGGCCATTTTTTGGGGTCAACCGGTTATATCACCTTAAGTTCATATAGAAGCTAACAAATAAGAAAATTACAGAGTATTGGGGTCAACCGGTTATATCACCTTAAGTTCATGTAGAAGCTAACAAATAAGAAAATTACAGAGTATGGAGAGAGATAAAGTTGACCAATTTTCCAGCATGGGGAGTCGGAATCCGAGAGAGGAATCAGTATAATTAGTAGAAACATAATTTCATTACCTACTCCATCTACGTGAATGCTTCTACCTTCAAGAATCAAAGACTGGGGAAACCTAGGCAACTTTTCATTGTCAGAATGTACAATAGGAAAAGTTAAGGATCTAATTGAAGAATATAAGCAATAGATGCAGGGCACTTTAAACTCACAAAGCTTAAAACACGACGAACCTTTTTTGCGATAAGAAGAGGAATGCTCCTATCTGTGTAACAATCTTCAACTATGCCTAGGACAATAGGACATGTAAACATCAAAATTTGTCCAGATAAGACATGATGAAAATATCGTGTAGACCAATACCGACAATACTTATAATATAGCAGTGACAGAGGACTTTGTGTTAAAGCAAAAGCATTCAATTTCTTAATATGTGCCATGTGTTAAAACAAATGCAGAAAATAAAGCACATGCAATCAGAAATAAGACCATGTATAAAAATAAATGGTAAAGTTATATGTAAACAAGTTCAACAACAAAGAATTGCAGCAATGCCATGCTTATATAATTTATTTTTACATGCACACGTACAATGCATATCAAGACCATCTCTTGGATGGATTTTTTTCTCTATCTGGTTCACATTTAATACTATACGAAATATAGTTAACATAACGAGCATTCTAACAATGAAACAAAGCATCTACAAAAGCTAAAAGGAACAAAATTAAAATAAAAAAGATATACTAAATAAAAAATTTTAACATTTGTTCTTTCAATTTAACACATTAGGTCAAACGCAACTACCAGAATAATTACAATTATAGTAACAATCTTTCTATGTCAAATGTAAACTGACATACACCATGTATAAAGAAAATATACAGACCATTAGGTAGAGACTAAAGCAGAATGCCTTCTAGCTTATTCTGGTAGTATTCAACCTTGTGGCTCTTTCTAAACATTAGGTTGTTCTTGAATTATTTTCATGTAAGTTGATATAGACCATTGATGTGAAAGAGAAATCAAATGAAGAAAACCATACTCAGAAATTCTTACATTAACACAATTATTTCCCATCAATTAATTGTTAATCTATTCTATAGAAAAACTATTAACATATAAGCACCACAGAAATAATTTCATGTATCAAAAATATTTTTAAAATTAACAATTGAAGGATAATAATCACCACAATTGAGAATCAAAATACTTTTGAAAACTCATAGAACATTGAAAAGAAATTAAGGTTGGACTCAAAATAAATTAAATGCATATCACATAAATACAATAACTTAAAAAGAAATTAAACACAATTTGAGAACAACTAAAAATCAAAGAAAAAGAAATCTCTTTTTGAAAAAAAAAATACAAAAAATACGAAAATTCCTATTTCCCAATTAAACCATTGCACGAGAACAAATAGAAGGCTCATAGAAAAAATCAAAATCCTTCTGCTATCTATTTGGCCTGAGGGAACAATCTGTTCACTCTTCTTGCAATATTCAAGGTTTATGAATAAGAATTGCATAAATAGGATGGAATTGGGCATACCTGGAAGCACTGGCAGATCCAGCACCTGGCGAGCAACGGCAGCCGCGCGTGCTGGATCAACGGGGATAATTTTTTTTGTTATTGAGAATAGATATTATTTTTAGTGTATATATCTCATAATTTATTTTGTTTCAAACATATCTTGGTTAGAGCCTCCACAATCAAATTGGAGGTCTAGGGATCAAATTTCTTCCAAACCTATTTAGTGTGCAATTTTTCTAGTTATACAATTTTTGACAAAACAAATGCAATAAGGAAGGGATCCTCTTTAAGATTGTTGAACACTTGACCATCATGACATTTGTTGAGTTTTGACACTAGATATAACAAAATAATATATGTTCAGTTTCAATAGTTTTAATGCAATTGGAAAGATTTAAACATGTGACCTTCCTCCGAATTATACAAAATTTGGCCACTATATAATTTGGTGAATATTGTTGATATGTATAATAGAATTATATATGTTTAGTTTTAGCAAAATAAAAGTTATATTTAATTTTTAATATTTTATTGCCAACGGCCGTTCGTGCTCGTTCAAAATCTTGGATCCGCTACTGTCTGGAAGACAACTTGTAGGACTCACAATCTGCTAAACTTTGTAAACAGTTTAGACAAAGGGCACAAAATCAGAGAAAATAAAAAGTTTTAGTAGTGCGAGAGGCGATAGATTTTTTGAGATGGAGGAGAAGAGGAGTTGTCATGCAATTAATATAATTAAAGGGCCTGTTAATAATTTTAAACTAGGGTCTTATTGCAAATTTCAAAAATGGTTTTGAATTGGAATATTCAAATTTAGCAATTTCAGATTTAATTTTTGTTGAATTTGAAAACTATTCGGCATATCTTCCATGACTCGGATTGAGGAATTTCAGTTTTTTTTGGATTCTAAGTTTTAAAAAAATTCTGGAAGCCGCGCAGGTTGTAGTTTAGCAGCGTCATCGGCTGATAAGATGGCAACGAGTGGAGCGTTGTTGCAGCTGGTGCAACACATGCTACACCCACAGCACCGCGCCATACACGCACGGTGCTACGTGCGACGCTAGACGCAGCACCACTTTGTGCAGTGGCGTCCAACATCGTCGTCGCCGTTACGATAGCCGCAGTGCTAGCTGTTGTGTATGCTGCAGTGGCGAGCGCTGGTTCCACCCACTGAGGGGCGGCGCCACCGTGATTTTGTTTTATCTAGGGTTTGGGTGATTTTTTGGGATACGGGTGCCTGGGCTGCAAATTTAATAATTTCAGGTCCTTGGCTGCAATTTCAGATTAGGGTTAGGGTTGCAATTTTAAAATATTTTTTTTAATAATTCAGTCCCTAAAGTTTAAAGTTCATCCAAATTGGGCCTTTAAAGTTATGAATTTATTGATTCAGGCCCAAAAGTTTAGAGTTCATCCAAATTGGACATTTAAAGTTCTGGGTTTAATAATTCAGTCCCTGAAATTTGGAAATTAATCAATTTGGACTTTTAAAGTTCTGGATTTTGTAATTAAAACCCTCAAAGTTTCTAATTTGTTCAAATTGGTCCCTAAAGTTTTAAATAATTAATTTTTGACATCTAAAGTTTTGGATTATTAAGGGTCTGTTCTCTTTACCATTTTCAAATCGTTTTCTGTTTTCGATTTTTCAAAACAGTGAAAACGCGTTTTCTTTCCCATACTTGAAAACGCTTTTTTGGAAACAAGTTTAAAATTTATAAGAAAACACAAAACGACAAAGTTGTCGTTTTGAGTGTTTTCAGTTATAATCAAGTCAAAATTTTCAAAATACGTTTTGGGTGTTTTCAAAATGTCAAAAAGAATACATTTTCAACAATCTCAAAATGGACACTCAAAACACAAAACTCAAAATGAATTCAAAACTCAAAATATAAAACTGAAACACAAAGAGAACAGACTCTAACCCTTAGGTAGCTAAAGTTTCAAAATAAATAAACTATGAAAATTTGATAATTTTCTTTTTCAAATTTTGGTACAAAGTACTCTTTAAGAGGTATAATATTCGAAAGTGAATTAATTGAAGCAACATGTTGTCAAAGCAACATCTCTTGTGAAAATTAATTAACTTGGAATATTAAAAGGTGTTTGTGTGTGTGTGTGTGTGTGTGTGTTATTTATGCGAATATTTGATCGGCCCAAAGGAATGTCAATATTTAGTTGAATTGCACATGCAGATATGGTGATAAACATGGTACGATTATTTGATTTAATGTGCGATCAATAAATCAGTCCAAAGAAAAGTTTATTGATTGACATTTTGTTATTGTCAATGTTTGATCACTATACCAAAAGTACCACTTACAAGTCAATATTTCTGTCTAAAAACTAAATATTGATATTGTACTAGGTATCTTGTGATGGGCCCTATCATTATTTGAAATTGTTATTTTCATATTAAGGATATTTATGTGAGGTGTTCCAATTAATTGTTCTCTAATTTAGTTTCAGGTTATGCTGCTAATATCTCTACTAACATCAATTCAATTCAAATTCTTAATGGCACCAACTTCAAGGCATGGCAAGAGAACGTGATGATTGTTCTCGAAGTCATGGATTTGAACCTTGCTTTACAGGTCGATCAACCTGTTGTACTTACTGATAAGAGTACCTCTGATGACAAGAGGGAGATGAAAAAGTGAGAACAATCGAACTGTATAAGTTTGATGGTTATGAAGCGTGCTATTCAAAAAGCTTTTAGGGGCACTATATCCGATAAGGTGACTACGGCTAAGGGTTTCCTTGAGGATCTTGAGAAGAGGTTTGCCAAGAATGAAAAGGCTGAAACTAATACACTTTTGGCAAACCTTATCTCAATAAGGTATAAAGGGAAATGAAACATATGGGAGTACATTATGGAAATGTTTCAAATTGCTTCATAACTAAAGGCACTCAAGTTGGATTTATCAAAAGACTTGTTGGTGCACTTTGTTCTCCCTTTCAGCACAATTCAGTTAATTCAAGGTGAGCTACAATTATCAAAATAACTCATGGTTCCTTAATGAGCTCATCTCACACTGTGTCCAAGAAGAGGAAAGATTGAAGTATGACAAGACAGAAAGTGCTCATTTAGCTACCACCTCCAAAAACAAAAGGAACAAAAAAATGAAAAATGATAAGGAAGTTGTGGGTACAGCTACACAAAAGAAACAACATAATGAACAAATTGATGGTGGTTTCTTCTTCTGTGGAATTGCAGGTCATAAGAAGAAGAACTATACCAACTATCACATATGATGTGCCAAGAAAGATATTCTTCTTCGTTTGGTTTGTTTTAAGGTTAATCTTCAGTACCTAGACACACATGGTGGATATATTCTAGTGCAACAACTTACATCAGTGTCTATGCAGCATTGCCTGAGTTGCCAAAAATCAAGTGATGGTGATAGATACATCTATGTTGGCGACGGCAAGACAGTCGAAGTAGAGGCAATATGAAAATTTATATTATTGTTCAAGACTGGATTTTATTTGGATCTTAATGAAAAATTTATTGTACCATCTTTTGGACAGAATTTGATTTCCATTCTATTTTGGATAAATCTGGTTATTTTTGTTTATTTGGGAATGGAAAATTTAGTTTGTTTCATGATTCAAAATTAGTTGGTTCCGATTCTTTATCAGGTTACGATAATCTTTTATTTAATTTATACGATTATTTCTTTTAATGGATCCTTACATGTAAGTACTCGATGTGTAAAAAAATAATCGACGAGAATTCTGTCTCGTTATGACACAAAAGATTAGGTCACATCTCCAACAGGAAAATTGAGAGACTTGTGTCTGATAGAATTTTCGATCCCCTTAACTTTACAGATTTGACATGTGTGTTAACTGTATAAAGAGAAAAGTTGAAAACTAACTCGACAAAAAGATTAAAAACGTCAAATCTAATCGTGGTTGTGAATATTATGGAAGATATGACGGTTTAGGTGAACAACGTCCATGACCATTTGCTAAATTTCTAGAGGAATGCAGTATCGTCCCACTATACACTATGTCAGGTTCGCCCACTATGAATGGTGTTGCTAAAATATGAAATATAACGCTTAAGGACACGGTGGAAAATATGATTGCTCATTCTACCTTGCCAGAATCACTCTAGTGTGAAGCATTAAAGACCATAGCTTATATACTTTATAGAGTTCCAACTAAGGTCACTGATAAAACCCTTTATGAGCTTAGGACAAGCAAGATGCCTAGTGTGAAGCACATACACATTTGGGGATGTCCAGCTAAGGCAAGGACTTATAGGCCAAATGAAAAGAAATTGGATGCAAGGACTATCAGTTGCTATTTTATTGGATATTCTGAAAGGTCTAAGGGTTACAAGTTTTATGATCCCACAACTAAGGTAATTTTCGAGATAAAAAATGTTCGATTCTTTGAAGATGTTGAGTTTAAAGGGGAGAAACGGTTACAAACTTTGTCTTTGAGGAGGAATACGTTGAAATTCTTCCAATTGCCATTGACAATGATCAGGATCAGGTTTTTGTCCCTGAAATTGTTCAAGAGCAACTCGGAATCAAGATAATGACGTTGTATCTTTCTCTGAAGGTCAACAACTTGCTAGAAGAACAAACTCTACAGCCTCAAGAACCAATGCCGATAAGAAGATCCACTAGACAAAGGAGAAGTGGGGTTTCGGATTATTACATCGTATTTCTCCAAGAACATGTAGTTGACATTTGAGTGGTGGAAGATGATCAGATTAACTTCTATCAAGCCTGGAAAGTTCCAACTCTCAAAAGTGGCTTGATGCCATGATTGAAGAGATAGTGTCCATGAAGGACAACGACGTATATGACCTTGTTCCATTGCATGAAGGTGCGAAACCCATTGATTGCAAATGGATATTAAGACCAAGAGATATTCGAATGGTGATGTAGAGAGGTATAAAGCTCATCTTATCGCAAAGGGCTTTACACAGGAAAAAAGGCAGCGATTATAAAGAGACTTTCTCTCCGATCTTTTTGAAAGACTCTTTCAGGATTATAATGGCATTGGTAGTGCATTTCGATCTTGAGTTACATCATATGGATGTTAAGACAGCGTTTCTCAATGGTGACATTGATGAGCTACATCAGATGTTTGTTAAGATAGTGTTGCTCAATGGTGGCATTGATGAAACAATGTATAACGTGCAACCAGAAAATTTTGTGTCGGATGATGCAAAGCTAATGGTTTGTAAACTAAAGAAATCCATCTATGGACTGAAATAGGCCTCTTGTCAATGGTATTACAAGTTTCAACGAGTAATCATCTCATTTGGTTTTGAGATGAATTTGGTCAAGATTGTATATACCACAAGTTTAGTGGGAGCAAGTATATTTTTTTGATTTTATATGTCGATAACATATTGGTTGCCAACAACAATATAGGCTTATTGCACAAAACCAAGAGATTTCCAGCAAGGAATTTTTAGAAGAAAGATCTTGGTGATAGCTATTTTGTATTACGAATTCAGATACATCGGGATCGTTATCGGGGTATTCTTGGATTATTACAAAAGAGTTAAATCGAAAATGTACTTACAAGATTTGGCATGCAAGATTGTAAACCAGGTGACACCCCTATGGCTAAAGGATACGAGTTCAGTTTAAGTCAATGCCCCAAAATGACTTGAAATTTAAGAAATGCAGAAGATTCAATATTTTTCAACTATAAGGAGTTTGATATATGCTCAAGTTTGTACGCATTCGGATATAGCGTACATTGTTGGGATGTTAGGGAGATATTTAAGTAACCCAAGAATGGATCATTGGAAAGCAACCAAATGGATCATGCGGTATTTACAGATAACAAAAGACTACATGCTCACATACAAGAGATCGGATTAGTTGGAGATCATAGGTTATTCTAATTCTGATTTCGCGGGATACCAAGATAGTAAGAGATCCACTTCAAGCTATATCTACCTACTTGTTGGAGGTGCTATTTCCTCGAAGAGTGCTAAGCAGACACTCATAACTACTTCCACCATGGCAGTGGAGCTTATAGCGTGTTATGAGGCATCAAACCATGGAATATGGCTGCGAAATTTTATCACTGGGCTGTGCATTATGGACAGTATAGAAAGACCACTTAAGTTATTTTTTGATAATAAATTAGCAGTGTTGTATTCTAATAACAATAGGAGCTCGACGAAATCAAAATATATAGAGATCAAGTTCCTGTTTGTTAAAGAAAGAGTTCATATTGGACATGTGTCAATAGAGTATAACGGGACAAACTTCATGGTTGCGGATCTGCTTACAAATGGATTGATACCTAAGGTCTTTTGTGAGCACAATGCTCATATGGGTGTAATATCTATTGAGGATATCTAGTTTCAATAGGAGTTTGTATTTCTGTATTTTTCATATTAGACACGTGTACTATTATTTTGGATATGGTTTATGGTTAAAGTTATTTTCGGGTATAAAGTTTTTTTGGTTTATTATCTCTGAACATGAATGAAAATTATCTCACTAAGGTATTAAGGTGGACCAATTGGAAATATGCATGTTAAGATCACATCACATGTAATTTTCATGCTACACATCCATGATTGATCCATGTCATTCAGTTATGTCGATATACGTGATCATGGATGGGTTTAGTTACGATAAAAGTAGCGAAAGTCGCTTTGATCCTATGTTGATATGATTGATGGACGGGATTGTTTCGAGATGCATTCGATAATGATAGCAAAATTCTGAGTACTTATAAGGTTATGTTTGATGCACGATTATAAGGTAACACATATAGCGCAAGTGTGAGATTGTAAAGATTTTTTAATCGATCATGTGGACTTATATGTGAATTATTGTGTATTAAATTAAAAGCTATCAATTTTGGTTAAGTCCATTTAAAGTGATCTAATAAAGTTTCTATATTTTGGATTTTGAAACATCTAATTATGGGTCTTTATGTGTAAGACCGGTATGTTTCTAATTTCATGATGAGTCGAATTAGGTTAACAAGCCATTAGTATATATTTACGGTTATGGTTCCCGGACCACACGGTGATTGTTCATTCTGTTCTGACTCCCATCATCAGATAGAGAAAATGACAACGTGTTAATCTGGAAGACTAAAAACCACAGGACTCATTAATTGCATTAACCATGTCTGATTCAGGTACGCTTCTACTTTGGTTCATAAATTCTTGGTGATCCAACATGAAAGATCATTATGACGGTAACAGTTTTTCTCTACAGATTAAACATCGCTCCAATGTGAAACCGAACTAGCTCTTCTAGGAACTACCGATCATCATCTTTGATACCACTTGTCAGAAATAAAGTAATACCAATTTTATCTGATACCGCCATTAGAAATTGAGCCAATTGTTATGAATATTAAAGAATGGACAAGATAGAAATAGCAATCATAAGACACGCAAGATTTAAGTGGAAAACCAAGATCGAAAAAACCACGGGCAAAGACGGAGACTTCGCTATAATAAAAAGTAAGGAGTTACAATATATTATGTGGGATCTCACAATACTCTCCCCCTATATCTCTATATGTAAGTCTCTTTATTAACTTAGATCTCCCTGAATCATTCCCAGAATCAATCAAATAAATATGGTTAATATAATACATATTTATAGTACAAGAATCCCTAACACACTAAAAGAAGTAATACATCGTATTATAATAGGTAAAACCAATAATGGAGTATTTGAAATGGGTTGGAGCTCAGGCACCCTTCCCCGTTTATATTTTTATGACTAAATTTAAGGAAAAAAGTAAGGTAAGATTTATTCTTTGTTGGTGTAGTATTTAAGTGGTTAAATACCGACTTAACAAGTAAAATATTGACAAATAGCGTATTCCATATTTACATGATAGATACCGTAATATAGGTCTGATACGTATATGCAACTGATACCGTATGTGCAAGATTGATACCATACATACAATAGATATCGTATATGCAAGTATAAAACAAAATATTAGATAGTAAAACTTTTAACCCGAGCCATGTGTTACCCACAGTTTCCTTAAAACAGATTCACCCACTCACCGTCTGTGCTTGAGGTTTAAAACGAGCGTCCGTTTATCAGGATACAACGGTAAAACTAGTAGATTCTGAGCACCACAGATACTACTTCGGCGAACTGATTTAGTATCTGAACAATATCACTTCCAAGACTCGAAAAGAAATAAAAAATGTATGCAGACAAGACAGAACTCGAACTATATGTAAGAAAATAAAATGGAACTGTATTTTCAGATGAATTTGTGTGTGTATGAAAAGTGAAAAATGAGACATATAACTACTAGTCTCTTGAGAATGTAACTTGCCCATTCAATTCATGGTAATTACCACAGGAGTTTCAACAGTTTCAGAAAATGAAAAGTCAATTGAATAAATACTAGTCTCTTGAGAATGTAACTTGCCCATTCAATTCATTGCAATTATCACAAGAGTTTCAACAGTTTTAGAAAATGAAAAATCAATTGAATAAAATAAAAATATAGAAAAATGTGGACACTTCTAATGGGCCAATTTTGCTCCTTTCGATCCGACATTCGTGTACGTAGATCGTGCCCGCACACAAGTTCAAGGTCCAGCCTATTTCGGTCCATGATTTGCATTCCCCTGAGTGCGCACGTGGAGAGAGCCTCTATGCTACATATGATAACACCCTTCCAAAGTGTAATCATATTTAAAGTGATTTTTGTTCTTCATCAACTTTCTATGTGGGACAAACACATTTTATGTTTTCTCACCAATATAAACTCCTTTTAATTGGCATACTTTGAGCTTAAATTTCTCATTCACCCGAGCAT
>CAIGRP010026581.1:0-10032 GCA_903798385.1 Fraxinus cuspidata | reverse complement strand
TAATTTTACACGTAAGTTTAAAATTTTTCATTATTTTTTTACTACACATTCTACAAGAAATTAATATTCCAAAATATTTTATTAAAAAAAATGAGGCTCAAACATAGACTAAGTAAAGTTTTTTCATTCGTAAATTTAAATTTTTTTCTTTAATAATTTAAAATAAGGGTATATGGTCTTTTTAGCATAAAATTTGACTTTTAAGTTGTCAAATTTGTTAATAGATTGCTTACGACTGACTGAAGTGATTCTCTCTGTCTTGAGTCTTCAAATTTGTCATTTTCATAGTATAAAAAAACATACGAAAATACAAATAAATAAATAATGCGATGCACAAAACCTTCAAGCTTTAACTAATCTTTGACGACTTAAGGAAGGAAACAAGGCTGAATAAAGGTGTCTTCTTTGAACCAACAACAAATAGAGAAGGAAAAAAAAGGCTGGATTCTTTCAGATTAGGCTGATTTTGGGCCTGTAAAATGGGCTGATATTTATCTAAACAAGCTTTGTAACTGGGGTCTAAAGAATATTGCAGATTTGGGTCATGAAGAGAATAATAACTGGAATTCCACCGAAAAAACAAGCTTAAAAAGTGATGCTATTTAACATCAGTGGTATTAAAAAATACCAACCTAGGTGGCAGTAATGTTACATTAAATGAGAGGCGTTACTAAATGAATCTAATAATTATACATTTCATTTAACTTATCACTTAATGCCGCCACCTCGACTGACATCGTAGCACCAATGGTGCAAGATAACATTATTCTAAAAGAAATATGGCATAAAGGGACCTTCAATAAAATGCAGCATTGAGCAAAAAATACTATTATTCTGCAACATAGAATATCGAAACTTCTAATTTGATCATCATAAAATACCAACGCTAATAGCTCAATCCCTTGATATAATGGACTCGCATAATTTTATTCGATTCATGTGTCTATCTTTTAACCAAAACATAAATCACAACACGCAAACTACGGTAATCTGGATGCCACTGATTTTGATCAACGCGCCCAACAATAAACTCTTTCGTAGCAGCTTCCAGGAAATATTCTAAGATAGCATCTGCCACATGATTGAGTATATAAGATTGAAGCGTCCGAAAAAAACTTGAAAATCACAAAAACAGAAAGAAAGTTATATACCATTACGAAGCTCTCCGGCCAAAATAATCGTTGTCTCTCTCCCACAGAGGTCGACAAGTGTTTCCAACAAATCCATCACTGCTTCCTCACTATATATTACATCTGAGCCAAGCACTGTAATACATTTACTTGAATAAGCATTACACAAGCAGTTAAAAAATTGTAACTGCATCTTTTATTTTTAACCATATTATTCCATGTCGAATTTTGACTAGAAAATAAACATTATACCATAATCCGGTGAAGGATCTCTCAAATCTGGATCCAGATTATATCCCCACGTGAGCTCATTCACTGTTGTAGACCCTCGTAATTCTCCATATAGATTAGTTTCAACATTTTTTCTTAACAGCCTCAGCCTATCTGGAAGGTCGGTCAGAATAACTTGAGCACCCAATAGAGCTGCAATGCAGCTGGAAGACGTATAAAAGAAAAAGATGTACAAATGAAAAAACGACACAATTAAGCAAATGGGCAAGCACCACGTTGTGATAGACAAGGATCATCAGGACTTCAACATTTGTGATTGGGACTTTCCTCTTTACAAAAGCCATTGCACTTGCCAAGTAAAGTAATGATGGAATTATTATCCACAAATGAATCTCAGAGAAAAATTACGAATGATCAGAATTATTACCCAACTAATCCACAGCCTGAGCCCAACTCGATAACCTTCTTCTCTTGAAGTGAAATTGTTCCTAATTCCACAGAATGCTCTAAAAACTTCCCCAGAATTACACCGCTGTCCCACATAACGGAACCAGTTACTCCAGGAGTGCCCTGCACTTGAAAAGAAACTAATTGGATTATATTGCGAAGAATGGTTAAATCCAGAAGCCATTTGAACTTGGCCTATTGATAATGAGATGATTGCACAAGTGCAGGTTTAACTCACAGAAATCCAACTTTTACATGATAATCCTCTCTATGGATGGCATAGATACATTTTATTAGAATATTAGTGAAAACTGAGAACCCACTATAATATATAGCATATACATCATAACCTCTACCATTCAATGTTAAAGCAGTTATCTAGCATATTAATTCAGTCAGTCCTTTATCAGACCCATCTTATATAAGTTCACACCCATATTAATGGGGAGCTATAACTTGCACAATCTGTCACATGCAGTATCCAATGCTTGTAAGAAATCAAACCTTATCAGTGAACAATTCTTATGACAACCCACAGTGCATTACACATAACCAAAACATTATCGTGTTTCAAAACTCAACCTTGTAAGAAAAATGCATTAGAATGTTTATTACATATTATCAGTTTTGACAACTTTAAGCTTTTTCCACGAACGTTAGAATACCATAACAAACAATAGCGATGTTTATTCACAGCCACTCCCAAGTCCAAAACATGAATACTTCTATACATTTTTTGGATGTCTTGTAATAGCAATTAGCTGCATCAGATGCCAGTTAAAAGCGGGTAAGGGTTATCTAAGACATAGCTCATAAGGGACAGACACTTCGACATCAAGAGGCCAAGAAGTAGGTAAGGGATCGCCCACTGTAATGGATGGAGGCGGGTAAGAAGTTATTCATGATACCAGAATTACAAAAAGAATCGTGGCCCAATTGTGCCTATTGCTCTTTCAACATTAATTAAAGGAAACGTGTATACTTGCAAGACAAAATATGTGGTTCTTAATGCATAGGTCCATACATCCCTAGAATAATCATCAGCAAAATCACATGCACCACCATAGACATCAGTTAAGTTGTTTACCATTTAAACATTGGAGACAAAGGTTAAGACATATACCCTTCACCTCGGGAAGAAATTATTCCTAACTAGAACTTGCATCCCCTTTCTTTCTCACCTAACCAAGTCTCTTGGGTGAGAATTCTACTCATACTCCTTTTCAATAGCATAGTATCACTTTTACTTAGTTTTGCCTCCATATAATGAGTAAAAATTTTATTTCTTTTGCAACCATTATAGACCCTTTACCAAGTCTCCGTTTTCACCACCATACTGAC
Organism: Fraxinus cuspidata; assembly: GCA_903798385.1. Taxonomy (NCBI): domain Eukaryota; kingdom Viridiplantae; phylum Streptophyta; class Magnoliopsida; order Lamiales; family Oleaceae; genus Fraxinus; species Fraxinus cuspidata. The sequence goes on along the minus strand of CAIGRP010026581.1, from coordinate 6,883 downwards.
ATTTATATAAGCTTCATCATTATTCTTAGATTTCAAATATCTAAGAAACACTGACATGGTATGGAAATGTGAAACAAACATAACAAGACACGCACATGTTGACATATGATTTTTTAAAATAGGAAACGGGCAAATTCAATTTGAATTCCTTAAAACAATTCATTTATATACTATCTTTATTTTTATACTTTTTAATCCAGGACACAACACATGAAATACATGTCCTAGTATCTGACACAACATGTGTCGGACTCGAACACGAGTGTACGTGCTTCATAGTTAAATATCTTTTAGCACTAGTTTACAACATGTATTAGTACCAAAATAACCATCTCCAATTCCAACTTCTACCACCCACGTTTCGCATTTGGACATTATTAAAATAATCATAGGATGTATAGAAGCCAATGTGCAAGATAACGTGGAATGAGGCACGTGAACCAATTACCTAACCTTACTCATGCTCTATAAAGTCTAACTTGTAAAAAATAATAACATCTAGAGCTACTTCTGACGCCAACAATTGTATTTCTTTCATGCTTATTACATCGCCTTTCCCTTTTATTTTCTTTAAAATTTGCAATCTTTCTCATCTGTCATGTTTTGCCACTAATTATTCCTCTCGGTAATAAGGGGATCTCAATCAGTCAAGATACCTTGCTCATTTCAGCTTGGACTTACGATTAGCAAACCATCTTTCACCATAACACTGTTCAGTTCACCGCTTGGAGCAGATTCACTGTCACAGCCAAGAAACACCAGGGAAGGGAAAGAGCTCAGAAGAAGTTCTTGTAACACATTATCAATGTCCTTCATGGTAGGTTACTCGATTGATTTAAGTTCTGAAATTCATTCTCGTGCTCTTCAACACTCTAATCATTCTGTATTTTTTATTATTATTTTTAAATAAAGAAGCCTCATTTATTGTAGTTCATCTGTTTCCCTTTTTCTATTTCTTTTCCAATAAGCAGTACTTTACCCACCATGCTACTATAACAATGTACAAGAAATGATACACTATGTACATCATTAATATCTACAAGAATTAAACCTCGCCTTGTCAGGTTCTAAACGTCTAAGCATCAAATGCGTTCTCAAAATTATAGGCGCCAGAAATTATTGACATTCCTCAAAACACATGCCAATTGAACAATAATCACGACAATTAGTAATACAAGGAAAACTTTGATACATAAACAAGTAAAAAGTGCACAAACCAGAGACGAAGGGGACTGGAGAATGGAGAGAGATCGGCCACAGGCGTCAATGTGGAGTTGAAGAGAGGATTGGGCGACAAAGGCGTTGTTCTTGGACAGAAGGGGCTGTTGAATTCCCCACAGAAGCATAATCTCCTCCGTTACAGAATCTTCAGAATCATTACAACTATTTATCACTCTCAATTTCCCTTTATATGAACCCAGCTCCACCACTACGTTATGCTCCTCCTCTTCTACTGCTTTTTCAGCCATGGCTCTCGCGGAGTAAATCTTATGCTAATTATGGGTTACTTTAACTTTATGGGAAGATTAAAAACTCACCCAACTTACTTGCCAATTCGAAACCGAACGGAAGAAGAAAATATGAGTTGATACAATTCCAACTTAGAATTAGGGCAGACAAATGCCTTGTCTAGCCTCGTTGAGATTCGAATGGAACTGGAATTTGGAGAGAACCGATGCTCTGGTCTCCGGACTCTTTTTTATTTTATATTTTTCAAATTTAGATTGTATTTAGCCACTATTTTGTAATTATTAAAATCAACAGTAAATTTTGATAAAAATTGATGAACTATGTGATTGAAAATTGTGAATTTTATGAAATATGTAACTAAAATTAATCATTGATTTTAATTTAAATCTAAATTTTAATTTATACCAAACAATGACTTAATATAGTTCATATTTGAGTTCCACATTTTTTATATTAGATTTTGTAAAGATAATGGTTTTAGAGAATTAGGGGTTGTTCTCTTTGTGTTTCAGTTTTGTGTTTTGAGTTTTGAATTCATTTTGTGTTTTGTGTTTTTAGTGTCCATTTTAAGATTTTTGAAAATGTGTTCTTTTTGGCATTTTGAAAAATTGTTTTGAAAACGTCCAAAACGCGTTTTGAAAATTTTGACTTGATTATAACTGAAAACACCCAAAACGACGACAAACTGTAAATGTTTTTTTTGGGTTTTCTTTATAAATTTTTCACTTGTTTTCAAAAATGCGTTTTCGAAAACGGGAAAGAGAACGCGTTTTCACTGTTTTGGAAAATCGAAAACAGAAAACGGCTTGAAAATGGTAAAGAGAACGGGGCCTTAGTGGTTAAAAAGTGAAAACTTTAATATTTATGTATAATTATTAAAAAAATTATATATGCGATTGAAAATGCTTATAAAAAAATAATAATAATAAACTCAAACCAGTGCATAATGAATAGATGGGAATGACCATATCTCGTCGAGTCACAATGTCATTCCTAACTCGAATAGAGTGTTGGACCTCACCATGTCCAAAAGAAGGAATTTAAAGGAAGCGAATTTTTGGATTTAAAGTTTAGGCCCCGGTTTGATGGTCGTTATTTAGTAAAAATAAAGTTTTTTATAGTGAATTTTTGAAGAACTTTTTATTAAAAGTAAGGAAAATTTTGAACGTGAAGAATATTTTATTTTATAAATATGTGAATAAAAATCAGTATGCAGAAAACAATATTTTGAATAATAATTGTCAAACAGAGGCTTAGTCAAATTTATTTAGTAATTCTTGTTTGAAAATGATTATTTGAACATTTTCTCCACATTTGTTTTCAATCACATATTTTTAAAAAATATTATTTTTAAAAATTTTCCATAATATTTCATTACTTTTCAAAAGCATCTTCTTTGATGATTGTGTAAAATTGGGTATAAATTAATAACTCAAAAATTACTTTTACACCATTATTTACATCTCGATGAATCTAAACTCAAATTCTATTTCAATAAAAATATCTAAATCCACATTTTACCTCTAGTAGATGTAAAAAATAAAATTTTTTTTTCATATTTTCTGTCGAAAATAAAATTTGCATCTCCTTTGTATCTCTCCAATGGAGAGATTTTCAAACACGTTGAAAATCTAAATCTTTATTTTACACCACAATTAAATATCCTATGACAACATCTTCCAAATCAATAAATCACTTCGCATCAAACATTAGAATGTTGCCAAATCTTCCTCCCTTGTACATGCCTTCTATGCCCTTAGTTTTACGCAATCAAAACTAATAGAGTAGCAATAAAAATTTTACAAAAGTTATTTGAATAGTAATTAAAAAAGAAAGCTAATATTTGCAAACCATCATGCAAGTAGAGTTGAGCTGGTTGATCAAACAAGCTTTTAACCCTTTTGGGACTGAAGTGTAATGGGTTGACCAAATTAGATTTTTAGTAAATTTAAAATAAAAAAAAAAACTAAAAAAATAGATTGTTGAAAAGGAGTTTTCAAAAATTGAGGGCAAAACATGGACTGAACATATTTTAATAAATTTGAATGACATTAATGGTTATTTTAAGTTTATTTTGATAGTCGAAAATCGATCAATTATGCAATTTAGGTTGGAGTTCAGGGTTCTACATAAATGTAAATATACATAACATCACTTTTAGCAAACTAATCTCAAGGAACGTGCATCATAATTTAACTCATTACGTTCAGAAAAAGTCTTTCAACTAATCTCAAACATCAAGCAAACTATTCCTTTTCAAGGCTACTATCCTCTTGAGAAGACAAATTCCGACTCAAATTTCTTGCACACTCAAACCTGCAATAAACAAATTAAGTAAATCGTTAAACTTAACCCATAAACTAAGCTCATCTATTCTTGTTAATAGAATACGCAACTTGCTCCCAGGCGAACCTAATTAAACAAAATACCGACCAGCAAAGGCTAACAGTTTTCAAGATAAAATATACTACCTCCGTCCGTCAAAGATAGGCTTGCTTTCCTTTTTGTTTGTCCCAAATTATAGGTCACTTCCTTTGTTAAAGAGTATAGTTAATGTCCTAATTTTTTAATATATCCCTATTTAATATGCCTTTGTTATCAACGAATATGAACTACCATTATTCAATGTAGGGGTAGGATAAATGTAAGTAAAATTTTTAGTTCAAACATAGATTAATTATGTTTTCTTAATCCGTGTGAAAATAGAAAAAAACACATCTTTATGGGATGGAGGTAGTATAGACCTTCAGCACTGGAATTTTAACCTCAACAAGTGTTGATATCAATCAATTTTTAGTTTTCTTTAGTTAGGATGAATACAATGAAGACTGATAGCGTTCAGTATAGAATAGGGAACTAAAAATGTAGGGTTGTTCTCTTTATATTTCAGTTTTGTGTTTTAAGTTTTGAATTTATTATGTGTTTTGAGTGTCCATTTTGAAATTTTTGAAAATGTGTTCTTTTTGGCATTTTGAAAAATTGTTTTGAAAACGCCCAAAACGCGTTTTGAAAATTTTTCCTCCCAATGTTAGGGGAAACTGACCTAATAATTTATTTACCTTTAATTTGAGAACTTGCTATGTTCACAAAAACTATTTACTCGAAATAGTTAGGGGATGTTCTCTTTGTGGATCAGTTTTGTGTTTTAAGTTTTGAATTCATTTTGAGTTTTGTGTTTTAAGTATCTTTTTTGAGATTGTTGAAAATGTGTTCTTTTTGGCATTTTGAAAACACACAAAACACGTTTTGAAAATTTTGACTTGATTATAACTGAAAACACTCAAAACGACAAATTTGTCGTTTTTGGTTTTCTTTGTAAATTTTTAACTTGTTTTCAAAAACGCGTTTTCGAAAATCAGAAAGAGAACACGTTTTCAATGTAATGGAAAATCGAAAACAGAAAATGGCTTGAAAATGGTAAAGATAACATGCCATAGTTATTGGAGATCTAATTAGGTATATAATGACAAATTATCCAGTAGCAAGTGCAGAATTTCAATTAAGCATCCAATCATTTTTACTTAGCATCAAAGGATTTAGTCTATAACAGACCTGGAGGAAGGGATTGCTTCAATTTGTCAGCCTTCTCGGGATCAAAGACACAGAGGGTGTAGAGATACTTGGAGCACCGAACCTTAAACTTCACCACGTCTTTGCCCCTCTTGATCTTCACGGAACGTGCATCTTTCCTTCTGGCCGTGAGAAGGAAGTCCTTGATCTCATGAATCTGCTTTGGCTGAGCACCACATAACAAAACAAACGAATCAGCGAAAAAGAAACACAAAAATCAGTTAACTTCTTATAATTCATTTTCATCGTTAATTTCCTTCCACACATCAGGGATAGGATAGGCAACACATCACCAGATTAATTGAAGATACGAGAAAAATAACAGCTTATGTATGGGAATGTCAAACAAAATACTAAATTTTCGTGCCATAATCCCTACATATGCTTGTTTTCAAATTCAGAACATAGTTTCCATTAACGAGGCTCTCAAATAATATAAAAAGCTGTTTAAATTTCAAAAGCTCAAGAGCAATTTAAGAAAAAATTCATTTATTAGTGCAGGTTCAGCTCATCTACTTAACAAATCACTCTTCATTCAATTGCTCAGAAAGATATACATCGCTACATTTCAACAAATTACTCTATTACTGTACAAGAAAATCCTACAAAAAAAAAAAAAAAACACATTTCAACAGACCAAAAATATGTGCATTAACGAATAAACAGTTACCCAGATTTCAAGTTAAAAACTAATGTATATATATATATAAATATATAACTCATCTATAAATAGAGGAGAGTACCATTTTAGAGACGCGGTTTTGAAGAAATGGATGCTGTGAATGAAGGTAGGCACGATACGAATCCTAAAGTTTGGCGCTGTGATTTTACAGATCACTATATACAATTGTCAGGAATAAAAACCCTAGAGATTTTGGCACTCTATTTCTCAATCTTGCCCCTCAATAATATACAATATTACACCCTACCTAAAAAGGATGGGTTGGTATTCTCTCTTTATCATCGTTCTTACAAAACTATTTTTTTTTCTAAATATTCACTTTCAATCACACATTTACGTAATAAAATATAAATATATAAATTCAAAATTTTACCCAATTTTTCAACTGCACGTTCTTCAAAAATTCGCTATTCAAATTAAAGTTAAAAAAAACCACCAAACAGTGGCCTTGTTGGTCTCCCTTAAAACAGAATCATTTAATTCTCATACTCATTTTAAACCACATTCACAAAATAAAATATTTTGCATGTAAACTAATTTTTTTTTAATTTTTCAATCACACATTCTCCAAAAAATCGCTACTCAAAACATATTTTTTTCTCAATAATACCCATCAAACATGGGCTATATAACACAAATTAGGATGGGTGCAAAAGCATCTAGTTGCTTCGGCTAGTGAGAGTTTTGTTCATGTTAAGTCAAGTTGATATTTTGAGAAGTGATGTTCAATGAATTGTATTTTTGGAGAACATATGGATGAAAATAGGGAAACGTTACGAGGAAATGTGTAAAATGATTTTTTATTTTATTTTCTTGAATGTGTAATTGAACTAGAAGTGAGTTAGAAAGCCCATAACAGGAAGAGAATGTTGAGAAGCTTAGTCCCTCTATTTCTTTTAAACATTGTTATGAATGACATTGTGGATTGTTAATGCAGCCAAAGCTGGAGTAATAGACATGTGGGATTACCCGCAGAGGGACAGGGCATGATTGGGGCTCGACATACAAATCAAGGCAGCTTGTGCACATGGTAAGCTGGCCGAATTGGCTTGGGGACGGTTTTTGTATTCTATTTAGTTAATAATTATGTTATTTTATATAGTTGGGATTATTTTTAGTCCCAAGTTGGCCCCCATTATTTGTCATTTTAATTTTTGAAAT
>CAIGRP010026572.1:0-48411 GCA_903798385.1 Fraxinus cuspidata | reverse complement strand
AAAATATTATAAAAACAATAGATTTTTTAAATTTTAATTTACTAATTTAAAGTAAATAAATATCTATATTTTTCTTAATTAAATTTATTATTGTAATTCATTTTACAACTTCAAAAACTAATAATTAATATGCAACAAATATTTTGATTTGTTATTGGAAATAATGAAATAATGTATATTTAAAATTGAAATTCAATTTTACATTATCCCACATTGAATGTGAATAGAAAATTAGAAAAAGATCTCTCCTTTAAAAATGAATATTATAATGGTAGAAGTTACTATTGGGCTTGCTAATAAAAACAGATGGGCCTCAAATTAGTTCAAAACTTTTTAAAAAATATAAAATCCTTTAATTTGGAAAAATCGGATCCGATTTTTCGATTTACGGTTAACCGACCGGTTTAACGATTTATTTGACGATTTTCAATATTTTATTTAATGTATGATGATTTGATTCTAACATTGATTTTTTCCCTAATTTTATTAATTTCAGATCAGATTATCGGATCGAATATCCGATGACATAGCAAATCGGATATGGATTTAACAATCAAATATTCGTTGAATTATCGGATCGAATTGGATAATTATCTTATCGGATCGGATATATGCATATCTGATCCATTTACAGCTTTAGCTTAAAAGTGCTCAAAGCATCAGAAATTCAAGGTGTCAATTCTTTTGAAGTTATTTTATGTCAATAGTAATTATTTAAGTTTTAAATTGTTATATTAATAACAAAAATTCTAATACTTAATTTTAAGTGGTACAATTCAGGATTTTATCATCCAATAACGTTATTTATTACGCTAAGTCAGCAAAATCAATGTTCAAAACAAAACATGAATTTACTATACAATTTAGGAAAATGCAATGGGTATATAATTGTACCTATAGGGGTGTCCATATTATGGGTACATAATCCCCTATGGGTACATAATTGTACCCATGGCACAACAGCTCAAAATTTTGACCAAAACAAATTTTACATTACATTTTATAGTCTGAACATATTTAATCCCTAATTTTTAAATCCACAATATAGTTGACTTGACATGTTGAAACTTAATAGTGGCTAGGAAATAAAACGGATCGAGGTAATATATAGGATACGATATGAAGTATATACTCATAAACAAACAATAAGATAAAAGACAAATAGTTAATTGGCAGAGAAACAGAGTATATTCTTTTGACTAATATAGAGAAAATAAATAAAATAATTATGTCTACACAATTATTCTATATTTCAGTAATACAAAACTTGTGAAAAGATTATAATATTAATAAGAGTAGATGACAAACCCTATAAATACCATAAAAATGGAAATAAGATAAAAAAAATCACATGAAATAAAGGAAACAATATTTTTCTAAAAAAACAACAGAAGGAAAAAATATTTTTTTCAAAAATTACAATCTAATTTGAGTCATAAAAATTCAACAATCTCCACCTGACACAAATTTCGATGCAACCTACGAAACTCCAAGATTTCACCACCTAGAAAAATAAATTTGACTACATCGACAAATTTGAACTCTTCAATAAGAACTAAACTCTTTCCAACGCAAAAAAAATCCATCATCTTTCACGGTATCCAATACGGATACATGAACCCAATATTGGGTTCTCCAAATTTCGAAAAGAATTAAAAATTATCAAACAGTGTCGAAACACACCATGTAGCAGAATTAACTCAAAATACTTTTATAGAAGGCTCCTGACTAGTCTCAACACCTTCAAAAACGCTAAAAGTATGTGCAATCAAATTTGCATCCACATATCTATCTCAAATAGGTCAATCCCTAATAGTTGAATATGATGAAACAACAAGTAATGGTGGCAAAGCAAAATTACTTATATCATCCAAACACGATTGAGTAATATTCTTCAATATAGACCCCGAACTAAATCCCAAAGGTATAATACCAAACTGAATATTCACCACGGTACAAAATATGTGCTGACTTTTCTTTACAAATTCTGCATGACCTTACAATATGTATGACTTGGACATTTTCTACCCCTCCAATATAACACGAACATCTTTTCGAACCCTAAAGACTCCATCTCCTCCAGAGAACGTGTTCCCTTTCGAATCAAAAGTACTCAACGAAATAAGATTCTTTTTAAAGTCCGGAATATGTTGAATGTGATCACGTGTTACATATTCCATCCATCGGTTTCAGTCAGACTTACCAATATCAGCTATCCAATAAGGTTCGATGTTACCCATAACAACGACATCTCGCATCACCGTTTCATATGTTTCAAACAAATCCCAATTGAGACATATGGAACACACAAATTACAATTCCTCATCAGGTTTGTATTCCATGTTAGAAATCATCAAAACATCTCCATCACCCAAATGGATTCCATGTTAGAAATCATCAAAACATCTCCATCACTCAAATAGTTTCTCGGCTATGTTGGTCTTCTCTGAAGTATTTGATTGCTTTCCATGATTTGTAGTTAAATTACATTTGTTCTGCAATTTGTCGCAACCTATCTTAATGTGTCATTTCTTCTTGCAACAACAACAAACTTGATTATTGAAATTTGACTTCGACTTACACCTTCTCCGATTACCATGAACAACAAAGTCTTCTCCATCTCTAGCCTCAAATTCAACCAGATACTTCATCTTTTCTTTCGAAAATGAGGCATCATACCCATCTTCAATTGTGAGAGTATCACGACTATACAAAATCTTGTTTCTAAACGAAGCGGGTAGCGAACTCAAAATGATTAAAGCAAAATCTTCTTCATCGTACATGCTTTACCTATGAAGTCTCAAAATTAACAATGATCTCCTTTATCACAGCCAGATGATCTTTCAAAGATCCGCCTTCAATCATGCGACGAGAATACAACATCTGCTTTAAATGCATTGTCAGTTTTTAGTTATGCACAATTGATCCAACTTCAACCACAACGCAACAACTGTTTTATCCTTCAAAAAGTCAAGAAGAATATTGTTAGAGATATGAAGGTGAATTTGTGAAAGTTCCTTCCGATCTTCTGTTGTTTCTCCTCCATCGTTCAAGTTGCAAGCTTTTTGTCAAATCCCAACAACGCATTATCTAAATCCATCTACGCGAGTACAACTCGCATCTGTCACAACAAGAATCTTGCATTGCAATCCAATAGCAGAACTTCATACTTCATGGTTGCCATCAATAACAAAAATCATGAACAAATCACAACTAATAACTCTGGTACCACTTGTTGAGAAATAAAATGGATAGAGATAATGTATAGACGCGATATGAAATATATGATCGCAAACAAATAATAAGATAAAAGCAAAAAATTAACTAGCAGATGAACGAACTATTTTATTTAATTGGCTAATATGGAGAAAACAAATACAATAATTGTGCCTACACAATTATTATATATTTCAATAATACAAAACTTGTGAAAAAGTATAGTATTTATAAAGGTGGATGCCAAACCCTAGAAATATCACAAAGATAGAAACAAGATAAAAAAAAATCGCATAGAATAAAGGAGACAATTTTTTTTCCAATAAAAATACGTGCAAAGAAGGAAAAAAATATTTTTATTAAAAATTCCAACCTAATTTGGGTAAAAAAATCCAAGTGTGTGTCAATTGACCTGATATTCAAGGATATTCAAGATTTTGAAATTCCTTTAATAGATTTTTTGGTCAAGTTGAAATTATGTTCTAATTTTATCTTTTTTTATTTTCTCCCTTCTCAAGACTGCTTTCATGCAAGGCAACGAAGAAGTATATATATGTCAATTAACCTGATATTCAGGATATTCAAGATTCTGAAATTCCTTAAATAGATTTTTTGGTCAAGTTGAAATTATGTTCTTATTTTATCCCTTTTTTTTTCTCCCTTCTCAAGATTTCTTTCACGCAAGGCAACGAAGATTATAGATGGTTCAAAGGTTTTTTATTGTGAACGTGTGAAAATCTATGTATTGTCTTGAATATATTTTCTTTGTTCTGTCAATTCACATTGTCTAGAGGCTCAATTTCTAAAGTTCGTCTCAAACCCTGAAAACCTCAGGTACGGTCCTAAAAAACACTTGCCACACTTGATTAGCACTGCATAAGTTATCAAATAAGTTAGAACTCAATATTTGAGGTTATAGTATCCTGTTGCATTAAGAACATTGCTGTGTAAAAGCAGCAACATGAAATCCCATGTTCAAGTTTCCCCAGGATAAGCCTACAATAGAGAAGGTCAGCTCAAGAAAAGATTAAAATGGCTATGGTAAAGGAACATTACAAAGGATAAACCACAGTTTCTTCAGCAATAACATGATTCGAAGTCTACAAGATACAACTTTGTTAATTTATCAATTATTTCCACTAGATATTCTGCTCTATAATTAGGATTAATATAGCACAGTCGTATTATTTCAACATTGTACAGAAAATTTAGCTGACTGGTGGAGCAAGGTACTCGCATTCTGGAGACACTTCAGCTCCTCCACAGCCATTGGATTGGGGCATGTCGAAACCCCATAGCTTAGCAGCTTTTACATCGTCCTGCGCCATTTGCCTAGAGAACTCCTCGTGGTCGTACTGCAGTGTAGCTTTACCTCCAAACTCACCTGGGAGATTGTCTACATCAAAGTAGGATCTCATGAGTTCCACACTGTCTTTGTTCTTTGGGTAGACAAATTTCACCTTCTGAAATGTTTTTGCATCCAGAAAGTATTTGACAATCTGCAATACATTAACATTTCTAAATTAACATTGAGGAAAGAGTAGTTTTTCACCTAATAAAAACATGCACAAAATTGCAGCATAAAAATCTAAAATATTTCTAATTGACCAAAATAATTTAATTACAGTAGGGTTCTGATCCAACACCATCCCCTCCCTCACAACAAAATCCACCAAGAGAAAGGTAATTCGAACAGTTATGAAAGAAAGCATAATGATGGCAGAAAACTTCAGTTACCTGGCCAGCATAATCCAACAAACAGAAAACAACACTTAACGCAAAGGCTGTTCAATCGTTTGCTAAAATAATCACTCTAGTCATGCAGAGAGACAAAAAAACATGTCAAAGGATTATAAAAAGTAAACCTTCCAAAATGCTTCAAATATACGTGGGGGGCTGTACAAAAACGCTATGGCTAGTCTTTCAGGGTAATGGTTTTGTAGTATATTGATACTATCTCGAGCAGATTTGATGGGAACATTAGTGCTTAAAGTCCATCCCGTGAAGTCTATTAACCATGCCATCTGTTCTTGATCTTCTGGAAGATTGAGTACGGCATTTTCTATTAGATAAACCAGATGTCTAATCTGGTTATCTAATGATGTTGTATTCTGCAAGGATATAACACATTTCATAATTTTTTCATCACTCTGAAAAAACGGAGTTGAGAATGAAAAATAAACTTGCATACTACAATTTCAAACTTCATTTAGATACCTGCATTCCTGGTCTTAGTATAAGAACAGTCCTTCCATGACGATCATGAAAATTTGCTCTGTACACCTTCCCCGTCTCACCTTCAATTGCAACCTCAGGCTAACAGGTTACATGCATTTAAATGGTTAATATAACTTCAATGAAGTTTAAATATTAAAATCATAGAATGACAGTTAGGAGAAATGTCATAAAATTTATATACCATCAGGAAGAAAAACTAACAATTGCATATGTAATCCGATAAAAATGAATTAGTTCTGACTATGAAATGTGATTAACATAGTTCTGACCATTTTGTGCTTGCAAGCAATCAAAAAACGAAGATATCAACTCTCTTACCCAGCGGATTTCTTCAGGTTTATAGGTGGATCTCCATCTCAACGTCTCCTCCAACATCTTCTTTGACTTATCCACATTCCAGTTCCGGGCTTCCAAACATCTCTTCAAGCAAGCGTCACTGCAATACTGCAAGCTACGACCTGAAAGTGGTCCAAGAGCATCTTTAAGCTTGTTGACCTGCATGCAGATCTTAATCAGGTCATTTGCAAGCATTTGAACAATAAGGAAATCGTTCAAAAATCTCATGGCATTCATTACTTAATGGTTTAATAAAACTCAATAAAGGCTCAGAAATTTTGGCAATAGGTTAAGATAACATACTGACTAGTGGCTACAGATTTTAAAATATCATTTCATTTGCAAAATACTGAATAGATTTCACAAAGAACCATAATTATCAGTCTATCAGTAAATGTGGTGTCCATACAATTAGATGGAAATTAAAATTCTAGTGAAACCAACATCCACTTCTATTTCAGTGGCTTCAACCATCTAACGTGTAATCAAATCGATGTACTATAATTTTGTTGAAGAATCAGAAGATATTCACCTTGTGTTCATGCTGCAGCTCATCACTCTCCTGATCACTCTGGGAATTACTCTTGCGCCGGAACATGGTAAAGGCTAGTGCCAGTAGCTAAGCTTGCCTACGACAAAGAAAATTGTAGAAAACCATTTTAGTAACAATCTACTATTCAAACAACACTGCAAAATAATAATAATAATAATAAATAAGACTGGTAAAACAAAAGAAATTGTAAAAAACAAAACCCAAAACATAAAAAAATAACCAGATAGTGTGTCTAATGGAGTGGGAAAACGGTCCAAATTATATTCTAGTACCGTTCGAAAGCGCATTAATATGCACAGCTAATTACAAAGTACAAATCTCTATAGAAAATTATCAGTAGACTAATCATCAGCACTATGCAGGATTGGCCACCGCGTGGCATCAATCAACAGTTCAACACTGATGGACCAAACTAGAACAGCATGGAAGTACGCAGAAGAAATATCCAAAATCTAGTTTATGTCTCCAAAGCTATCAACAGTACAACAAAACAGAAGACATTTCTCCTTTTCTTTTTCTTCCAATGGAGCGTTCTGTTAATCACATTTAATTGGCCTATAGTTTAGTTTTGGAACTAGGAACTAAAGAGTAACCCAGTCTTTTTGCAGACTTCATATGATTCATTTCTGTCAATTATCTTGGCATTTGCCACAGAGTTAAAATAGGATATCTCAGACATCAGTTAATATCAGGCAAAATCACACAAATCTCACCAATGCTAGCAAAAATGTTACCACCAGGGCCATTGGCAACAAGCTTAATCCTGGAACTAGGTTAAAAAAAGTAGATATGCACTCCTTTTAGGATGACCTTTAATATTTTCTACTCTAATACTGTATTGTAGCTGTAAAACTGCACTTGGGGGTTCCCCAACTTGGATTAACTACTTGGAATCTTTAAATGATAATCTATGCATATTTTTTATGCATGAACATGGTTAAATCTAAGAGCCTTCAAGTTTTATTTCTTCATCCTCCTAAAATTACACATTGTTCAACCCGGTCCCAAGGTTTGGTCCAAAGATACCGGCTCTGGTCATAAACTCCGAAGCATCGATACGAAATCCCTTCCCACATTCCCCCCCATCCTCCTTTCATATTTCGCACTAAAAAAAAAAAATGCTTTACATGTAATACGAACATTAACAGTATATGGGATCTCAATCGTTCAAAAGCCAAAAGAGGGAATATAGTGCATAAGAAACTATTTAAAAAGTCAGTATGAAGGATGGCGAACCACCAAGAGAATCGAATAATAATTAAAGAAGAAGAATGGTGGTTTATAATTTTTTTCATTACACATTTGAGCGGAGAAAAAATGAATAAATTTTCGATTCTTCATTAAAAACGCAATAGCAGAGGAAAAATAAACAAGTAATGTCAAGAACTTTCAATTCCTCCCACCTCATTTCCTTAACAATCCAGAAAGATCACATCTTGTCTTCAAGAAAAGAAAAGAAAAAATTCAAATAGCGGACACAGCTTTGTCAATTGAATGTCCGAAAAATCCGTAAACAAATACAGATCCAAGAAGCGGTATCCAGCACCGAAAACACAGCAAATGACTAATATCAAAGCGCATAACAATAGCAAAAGATTACCTATCAGTTACCACCGAGAGAAAGAGAGAGCACCGTGTGTTCTTAATCTATAATAGAATATATCATGCAAATTCTTCCACAAACTGAATCAATTGACACACAGAATAAATGCTCGTTCACACACACGGTCAGTCATATTTGAGTGGAGAGAGAGAGAGAGCTCGGACTTCAGCATACAGTGTGTGATTCTTTATATTTACTTTTACAGCAAAATCAACGATCCAGATCACTTTATAGAGTTCAACGTACGGGATGCAGATTTTTTGCTAAAGTCACATGCACGTCCATTTTGTTGAAAATCACAGACGGCCATCTGGCCTTTGATTTCTTTATCTTTTTATATGGTGGTGTTTAATCACCCGTCAAAGGCAGAATCAACTTACTATTCTGAATAATTGATTCCACGTGTTGATTGCTTTGAAAGTAGTGTTGCCGTTTGTCAACGTAACAGATCTCAAAACGTAACGGAAACGGACTTCACCTAATCCCTGAAAATTATGGTATGTATTTAATTTAAATTATAAATGTGAATTTAAAAGAAAATAAGTTTACCAAATATCAAATAATTAGGGCATGTTCTCTTTGTCGTTTTCTGTTTTTTATTTTTCAAAATAGTGTAAACGCGTTCTCTTTCCTATTTTCAAAAACGTGTTTTTGAAAACGAGTTTAAAATTTACAAAGAAAATCTAAAATGAGGATGTTTTCAATTATAACTTGGATTTTGGGATTTTTTTTATTTTTCAAAACAATTTTTAAAAATTGCAAAAAGAATATGTTTTTAACAATCTCAAAATGGACATTTAAAACACAAAATTCAAAATGAATTCAAAACTAAAAACACAAAACTGAAACACGAAGAGAACGAGTTTTTCTTTCTAATTAACTAAACACTTAGTCATATTTGTCTCTCATTATTTTAAAACTCATTTTTTACGTACTCATTTTCAATCACATATTTATACAATAAAATATTTTACGCGTAAACCTAAAATTTTTCCTATTTTTTAACTACACATTCTTCAAAAATTTACCGTTCAAAATAATATTTTTCAAAAAAAAAACCAACAAACAGGGACTTAAAATGGTTATACTAGTTCGACACTCTAGAAGCAATCTCGAACGAAAAATAATTTTATTTTATTTGATAAATAATAAATAAAATAATGTGATGTGATGTATACTACTTGTGGACCACGCGGCTTAAATGAATAGAGTTAAGTAATTTTCACTTATCATCATGTTCTTATTTTCAATTTTTTTTGTTAATTAACCTATCTTGTCCTGAAGACGACTTTCATAAAAAATTCGATTAAAAATTCGATTTAAATGAGAAAAAAAATCAAATAAAAAGGTCAACTAAATATTTGCACCGTATTTTAAAGTACGGTAATAAAATTTTGGACAATCCTCGTTTAGATAAAGTGTGTGGTAAGTAATAGAAGGTTTATGATAATAATGGAATGAAAAGAAGACCTAAAATTTGTGATGCATTTTATAGAAGGGTAATTACCACAATGAATTTTGTTAGTTACGCCACAATTTTAAGCATTTTTTTATTTAATTAAAAAGCTTAAGTAAAATTACATAAATATGATATTAATATATTTATCACACAAAATAATTTATTGTTCCATCATAATTATGAACCTAACTTTTCTTTCTTTTCCTCCACGAAGAAAAATAATTTCCTTTCCCTCTTTGATTACAGTTCATGATGAAACCCAATCTACACTATGGGTGTGTTTGAGCCACAATATTTTGGAAGATTGTATTCTGAAATAGTAGATTGATGGAGAATGCGTGGTCAAAAAAGAATGAAAAGTTATTGATGTGATGGAAAAGAATATTTTATCGAAAAATGTGTAGTTAAAAATAAGTAGAAAAATGAAAATGAGAATTATAATGTGTACCAAACATGGATTATATTGAGGAAAAGAGTCGTCACAGTTGTAGACGGCTTTCCAAAGGATGATGAACTCCCATTATGAGATTGAGCCTCTCAGAAAATCCAGAATGGGTGAAAAATGTGAGAAAAATGAGGAGTAATGTTGGGATGATGAGTACGCCATAATATTTTACTTTTTTTTCTTATTTAGTTTTTTATTGGAATAGGAGTATAACAGTAAATTTGTTGCGGTGCATTTAGATATTTTAAATGTTGTGTGATTATAATGTGATGTAGTAAGTTAAATTTGTGATGGTAATATAATTAATTACCTTTTATAGAAAAGACGTGTAAATATTTACTCTTGAAGTTAAAAGAAACAAGAGGTACAAGAATTTTATAAATGAAAGTCGCCTGGGATTAAGTCAAATAAAGGAATTTACTATGCTTAATTTGTCGTTAATGCTTTGTTTTAGGATAGTGACCTTCCATATCTAATTGTACATTTTTGTTGTTTTCTTCCTTCAATTGTATTCCCCACTTATTGCCTCAATATCTAAGTCGACTCCCAACATTTTATTATAATTACAAAATTAATTTTCAATAATTGAAATCATCCAATTTATTTTTTTTAAATCGTCCCATGTTCAATTTTATGAAGTTAAATTTTGCTTCTCGGGTTGGATCAATACTTAGATACTTGAAGTGGGATATGTTACATGTGGATGCACGATCATTTTCACCAGAATTTCAGATAATATTGTTCATTTAGGAATTTATTGTACAACTAAGGGTCTGTTTGATATAAATATTTTGAACTAAATTTTGAACGATAATATTTTTTTGTAGAATTAGTGGTTGAAATGTAAGAAAAAATTAAGGGTCAACGTGCAAAATTATTTTATTAGAATTAAAAATGAGTTTTAAATCGTCAATATCAAACACGGACTGAATATAAGATTGAGAATTAATTTCTTCTATTTTAAAGGTTGGAAACAAATTTGCTTCTGGAGTAATAAATCAAAGCCTAATAATTACAATTTTCTCCTTTTTTAAAAGACTAGGAATTCACTTCGTATGTAGTTGACAAACGTTGCGGGGTGTAATTTTTACTTTTGGAAGTAAGGAAAAGGATAGTTTTCACTAAAACTTTCTTATAAAAAGTGAAAATAATTTGACAAAATACAAGAAGACATAAGTTAGAAAATGAAGGCAAAGTTGAGAAATAGAGGTGGACACCCATTACCGAAAGTGCGCTGCACTTCCAAGAAACTCCAAATAAAGTTGGTTTGTCGATTTGGACGACCCAAAAAAGGGTAAGGAAGTTGACACAAAAAGTAATAAAACTTCAAGTAGCACTCATTATCTTGGTGGATTTCTAGTAAAAGGTCGAATCGACACAATTTGTCACGAGTAACTTGTCATTCTTTATTTGGACGGAGTAAAATTTTTGTACTTGACTTTTTCTCACAAGAGGTATCATTTTGAGGATAATCACTTTCTTTTTCTTATCTTTTCTACAAGATATATATAAATAATGTTTTTCGTAATATATTACTAATTATTTATTTTCCAAAAAAAGAAATCCCTTTAGAGAACTTTTTTTGTATAAAATTTATGAAATTTATAGTATTCTGTTTTTAATCTCCTGACATCAATTCAGTAAAAAGTAATTTTAATAAGTTAATAAAAATGTTACAAATTTAGATAATACTTTATTTTAATCTTCCAATATTGTAAAAACAAATAAAAATTTTAGTTATCTTCTGATCAACAAGAAAACTAAAACCAATCAATTAAAATAGTGTTTGATATTATGTTATTTGTAGCTAAAAATCAAGAATTAATGCTATCAAACATTATTGATGTTAAAACACGACACTAAATATTATGTTTAATTAAAAATGAAATTATGTAACTCAATTAATTGTATCCCTTATTTAAAATCACTTAATGTTATCTAGATTGATTTTGTAATACTGATAGTAGTAAATAACATTACTCAAAAATCAATGTCCTATTCATTTAAGTTGAATATCTTTTCGACTTAAAAAATTGTTAAAAATTAATGCGTTACTATTAACGAGTAGTATCTGCATGTCCTAACTTCTAACAATTAACTATTGGCACTGCTAACTAATATTAATTCTAGCTTTGTGAGTGTGTATTCAATTATTACTAGGGTAAGATTGCAAAAATTCGTGAAAACTCTAAAGAAAAATATGATCACGTATTTAATATATAATAAAAATTATTAAATTATACAATAACTCTCACCCTCAAACTCCTAAACCTCTACCGCAACCAATATAATTTGTTGGAATTTGGTTTACAAATTGAAATTCTAGTTAAGTATAAACCTTAAAAAGTGACTTTTGTCAATTTCGATTAAATATTCAGACTTGATTCAATAGTCAAATTACGAAAGTAATTAGACTAACTTATTCAGTTATTCTACTTGTCGAATAGACCGTCGTAGTACATTTAAAATCTAAAATCAATTTTGGGTAAACGAGAAATTGTGTCCAAAGTTTGAGGGAAAAGTCAGAATTCAGCATGTAAGGCTGCCGCTTGAGCAGTAGCCAACGCCAGGCGAGCAATAGCTCACTGCATTACGCCGCTCAAGCGCCACGTGGGCGATAGGCGAGTGGTGGAACAGGTTGTGTCCCTTCATGAAAATGATGAGTTTTTTAGCGCGTCTCTCCAACCACACTACTTCACCTTCTATATGAAGGACCATTTGGATGTCTATTATTCATTCCATTCTATATTTATACTTTGATTTTGTTTAAAAAGCACTTTGTAGAAGTGATTCATGTTTGCATCAAGTTCATGGTTAAATTCATGGTTTTGGTAGAGAGAAAATTTCATTCGAATTCGTTGGTCTAAGCCATTTGGAGTGTTTTTTATAGTTAGACGTGGTCGTTATATCTTGAGTGATGATCATCGAAAAATCGTTAGCACCAATGTGAGTTAAATTCATTTTAAAGAAATAGCATTTCACTTGTCTTGACCAATTTTACACTTGCTTCTCCTCTTTCTTCTTTCTGATTTCTTTATATTGTATTTGATTTCAAAAATACTATGATGTAGGACAATCATATTGTAAATATGATTATGATTATATATTTATAATAAAATGTCTAGCTGTAATAAAATTTATCATTTTTATTCTAATATTTTGTTTAGAATATGATTGTTTTTCTTTATTGATTAGAATAAGATTTATAATTTATTTTATATTGGGATTTTAGTATATTTTCTCGTAGAATTTAGTTTCCTTATATTAATAAGATTAGATAATAGTTTTGCCTATAAATACAAAGCATTGTACATTTTTCAACAGCAATCCATTATTATTCAATATATATAAGACATGATTATTCAAATATTACTTATTTATTATATGATTTTTATTACTAGAATTTCATAAATACTTCCACACCAAAATTGGTATCAGAGCGATGAACTTATCTTATTCTGATGGCCAACGAAGGTACTGGTGGTGGTCGAACCGTCGACAACGAACGGATGCTCGACAAACTCGAACAGCGAATTAAGGGGATCGATGGAACTCTTCACAACATCACGTAGATGCTAACTGTGTTGAGTTTTGAAATGAATCGCGAGCCCATAGAGAAGCAAGCTGACAAGAATTTGCAAACCTTAACTGCTGTAAATATTAGTTGTTTCAACAAGGGGATCGATGGAACTCTTCACAACATCACGTAGATGCTAACTGTGTTGAGTTTGGATATGAGTCGCGAGCCCATAGAGAAGCAAGCTGACAAGAATTTGCAAACCTTAACTACTGTGAATATTGGTTGATTCAACAAGCACAAAACACGACAACATGTGGCTAAAGAATTTCCTCGAGTCTCGGTCAAGTTCGAAAACATACAAATTATCAATGATTATTTTCTTCAACAAAATTTGAGGACGAGTTTTTTCAAGTGGTAGATATTTATGTAGGACAATCATATGTAAATAGGATTAAGATTATATATTTATAATAAGATGCCAAGTTGTAATAAATTTTATCTTTTTATTCTAATATTTTGTTTAAAATATGATTGGTTTTCTTTATTGATTAGAGTAAAATTTATAATTTAATTTAGATTAGGATTTTAGTTTTTTTCCTTTTAAAATTAGTTTACTTATATTAATATGATTAGAGATTAGTTTTGCCTATAAATACAAATGCATTGTACATTTTTCAACAATAATAAATTATTATTCAATATATACAAGATACGATTGTTCAAATATTATTCTTATTTATTATACGATTCTTATTACAAGAATTTCATAAACGCTTCCGTACCATACTAAATTTTTTATGGTTATATGAAATGTTATAAATTGAAGAACAAAATGACTTCATCGAAGTATGGAAATGAACGAATTCTTCTACATATACATACTTGATTTCGTAAATCGATTCTATATTCAACTTCATGTTTATATAGAAGATATGTTGAATAATATGCGCGCGCGCGCGCACATATAATTGGTATAAAATCCTCAACGGAATTCACTACCATCTAAAAATATTTTAATACTATAAAATCATTGTCATGTATAAATTTGGCGTTATTAATTTTCAATTTAATAGCATTTACTTTAATCTAAATTCAATGAATCTTGATTTGATAAATTTTGATCTACATGAATCTAAAGTTATTATAGATGAATTTATTTCTATTCATGTATCTAGAAATTTTAATAAGTGCTTAGATTCATGTATTAACAATTAATTCTTATGTACCAAATGTAATGTATAAAAATGTTATTCATTTGTAGTATTTTATCATTACAAAAAATTTGAATTATTGAAGTGAGTTTTGAGAGTACAATTTTATTTTCTTAAATTTCTATCTTAAATTTTATTTTCTTTAGTTCGCTTAAGAATAATAAGATTCTCACAATAAATTGGTATCAAATATTATTTCTACGACACTTACAAAATATTTCAGAATAACGTTCAATATATATATATATATATATATATATATATATATATATTTATATTTAAAAAATTTGAAGGAACCCCACATTTATGTGCAAATAATGTTATTTATCATTATGATGTCAGCGATGTGGCGGTCTATGTAAATTATTGAAATTGAATAGTTCAATTTTTATGAGAGAGAGATGGGGAGAAGAGAGAGAAAAATATGAGGGATAATGCATTGTCACATCACCGATATTTTATCGTCACGATGATATATTTAAATATAATTTAATTATACTAAGACCGCTATTTAACCTCCTAAAAATAATTATATTAAACCGTCGTTTTAATCATTTTTCAATAAGACCGTCCGTAAGTTTTTTTTCTAATAAATAGTTTATTTTAAATTTATAAAAAATCGACAAAAATAAAATAAAATGAGTGTCAAAGGTACAATTGCTCGTTTATGCACACAATCTCCACATACAAACTCTGGTTATAATTATGACTACTTTGACAATCGATGATGTACATAACATACTACAGAATTTCAAATCGGGCAACTCACAAAATTACCTTTAAATTTTGAGATCTTTTGAAAAAATATATGAAATGTATTTTTGAAATAAAAAATACTGTGTAAAATTATAAAAAGTGACACAAACACAATCTTATTTTTTAAAGTTAAGTGTAACTTTTTTACATACAATATTATTTTTATTAAAAATTAATATTTTTCACTAAAAGAAGTTGTAGAAATTTTAAGAATATGACATAAAGTAAAAATAGAAAATAAAAAATAGTGAAAAACACTAAAAAAAAAAGTGACAGAAATTCAAAAATAGCGACAAACATTAGAAAAATGACAGAAGTCTAAATAATGTGACAAACACTAAAAAAAGTGAGAACAATTAAAAAATGTGACAAAACACCAACTAAAATATTGAAATCAGTTCAATAAAATAACTAAACTTTTCATTCAAGTCAATTAAATCAATATTGTTGAGAGATTCTTCAATCTTAATTCTACAAAAAGAGTCACTAAAAAAATAACAAAAAATGTTACTTTTCTATAAAAATTGTCACTTTTTAATAATAAAAAAAGCGAGACAATGTACTTTTAAAAGTTAAGTGTCAAATTTTAATTTCATTTCTTATGGATCGATAGCTTAGAATCATTCCAAATATATGAATTGCAATGGAAACTAGTTATCAAGTTTTCACCACCACAATTTTCATTGTTTTCGGGTTAATGCTCTCGATCATGAATCCATCATTTGGTACCCTTCTTATAATAGGAAGGGTTGGAAAAAAGCAATATACCCTGCAATGGCTACTAAATAGCCTCCTCTCACTTTCTTAGCTACGAAGCCTCAAACATTTGAATTTGTTCTCCAAATCTTGGTCAATTCCATCCAGGCTCGATTTTTTCTAAACCTTTGTTAAATGGCCCCTCGACACGGAATCGGTAGGTGGCTCACAACAGTGTTTGTGGACTATGTACAGCTGTGCAAGTATGCCCTTGGTGTATGCCCTTGGTGTACTGGATAAAGATACCCAGACGTTGAGAATGGTTCCTATTGAGTCGAATAAGATATTTAGATTGGAAACGAAAATTGGAGCAATAGACCAACCTGAAAAACGAACTCCTGGATGAAGTTATTGAAGAATATGCCACGCAGAAAAAGGCTAATGAATTAAAAATATTGACACTCATGTATTCAAAAAAGGAGAACATTAGACAGGATGTGAAACGTGATGCATTGCGTCAACACAGGAGATCTAGGAGTTCATCAAAATTTGGACTTGAAATTACAAGAAGTCGAGACAATCAAAGAG
Source organism: Fraxinus cuspidata (assembly GCA_903798385.1). Lineage (NCBI taxonomy): Eukaryota > Viridiplantae > Streptophyta > Magnoliopsida > Lamiales > Oleaceae > Fraxinus > Fraxinus cuspidata. Next base: position 31,790 of record CAIGRP010026572.1, on the reverse strand, counting down.
GCCCTTGAAACTGCTACTTCTACAGATAATTCTCTCAATATCCCACCCCCACTTCACCCGACATGGCATATCCGCTCGACAAGATTATTTTGAAAGGGGAGTGGGATTACCTTCTTGACATTTTTGAGCTTTCGTGCACTGAGGGAGAAGTTACACCGAGCATCTACCCGAGATTTGTCCACAACAGAGTTCATAAACTGGAAGATATTGAGTACGATGCAAAAAAGAGGAAGTTGTATTAAGTGGGCTGGGAGATTTTGGAGGTGTGGGGATTTGCTTTAGTTTAGGGCGTAATTAATACGGGGATTTATGTGATGTTTAATTAATTTAGAGTATTAATCTAATTGGGTCAATTTTTAGAGCATTAGGCCTAAATTCCCCCTTTCAAATAGGCTGAGGACTTTTAATATAAGAAAAAGTAAAGATGCTTTTATATCCTGAATGACGAAAAAGAAACTTTCAAAACAATTCCCTAATTTACAATATTAATATTATAAAATAATTAGCATCTTTAAGCCTCTATTCGAGTCCCATTTTTAGGAAGAAAAAAAATGTGTTTTTGAAATAATTGATTTTTTAAAATATGTTTAGAAAATAGAAAAAAATTAAAATTTATGTGTAAAAATTATTTTTTATGAAAAAATGTATGATTGAAAATAAATTTTGAAGAAAACAAGGCTCCAACATGGGTAAGACCGCAAGAGCACCAAAGGCACAATTCAGCAATCTCCTTAAACAGCCAATTGCCCCTTCAGAAAGTGGGTTACACTTAACGATAAGGTATTTAGCCTATGGTTCGTAAACAATTAATTTTAACCACATTTTATAAAACTCACACTTTTGTAATCACATTTCATCAATTTTTATTAAAATCTATTAAAAATATAATTTTAATCCCACCGAACAGATGTTTAATAGTGAACTTTTAACAAAAAAACATGTAAATCAGACACATAATTGATAATACTATGCCCTTATTTGGTTGTTATTATTTTTAAAATATATTTTTCTTCCTCTTATTATTTTAAACCATACATTTTTTATAAAATAATATTACACGCAGATTAAAAATTATTCCTCATTCTTAACCACATTTTTTCATCAAAATAATATTCCAAAATGCATTATCTCCAAAAAAAACTCTTAAACATGCTCTAAATATAAACAACCACAAATAGCGGATCCAGGTGGATTTGAACCACCAACCTCTCAAATGCATTAAGCAATTGAGCACTCTCCCACTTTTGAGCTTATGGATCCATCCAATCACAATGAAGTTAAGAACACGAATTGAGTTCACACAAGATTTGCACAAACATAATTGAACCGGACGTGGTGCAATCACCGCCACACTTCAATACTCACAAAAACTTTAGACCTCCGTGAAATCGAAGTTTAACAATTAATTTTAATTATATGTTCTCATCCACAACTTTTATCAAAATTTACTAAAAATTCAATTTTAATCCCCCACCAAACATAACTTGTACCAATGTGATTTTTAACAAGATAATTGTGCCCCTTGTTCTTCTAATATTAATATGTTTATCAGTGTTCTAAAATAGCTCACCGCTGGCTGTTAATTTTAAATCTTATTTTTCTCAAACTTACTTTTAACCATTCATTTCAATCAAAACACAAATTTTATCAACTTCTTAATTACATATTTTATCAATCTATAAAAAGCAACTACAAAAAATAAAAATCAAATGGGCTCTAAATTGACCTAAATCAAATGGCACCATACTTGATTTTTATTTACTAAAAATTCAATTTTAATTCCACCAAACATAGACATACCAATATGATTTTAACAAGATAATTATGCCCCTTATTACTTCTAATATTAATATGTTTATCATTACACTAAAATAGCTAATCCCCTGAGCTATTAATTTTAAAACTTATTTTCCTCAAACTTATTTTTAACCACGCGGAACACAAATTTTTTCTTTAATTACATATTTCATAGACATATCAAAAGCAACTAAAAAAGTAAAATAAAAATTCAAATGGGCTCTAAATTGACCTAAATCAAAATGTCACGATACTCGATTTTATTTACTAATTAAAATTCATTTTTTTACCGATATGATTTTAACAAGATAATTATGCCCCTAATTTCTTCTCATATAATATGTTTATCATTACACTAAAATAAATCAAATGTCACCATACTTCACATTTTATTTAGTAGATAATTTTTTTTCCCCACTTTTTCGCTTGGTCCAAAAGGCGGGTTCAAGCTAAGCTCCCCAGCAATCAGAAATCAGCAATGCAACACTAACCAACAACAGGGTATCTTTTTTCTTAAAACCATGATGCTTTAGAAAAAGAGGGAAGAGGGGGGCTACTATTAAAATTTGGTGTACAAATGAACAGGCTAAATAAATAATTTTGTCAGGTTCCTCACCTAAAATTAAAAAATTTAAGAATATTAATATTCAAAAAGGGGCCGTACTGGAAAAATTAACTGAATTTCCATTTGATCGAACTTTGCGTGATTACGTTTCAACTCCTCAAGAAATCAACTTTTAGGAACCAATGGCTTGTTCTCTTGATGCTTTTAAGCAGTTCTCCGTTTTCGATTTTTCAAAACAGGACAAACATTTCCACTATCCTATTTTCGAAAACGCGTTTTTGTAAACAAGTTTAAAATTTACAAATTTGTCGTTTGTCGTTTGGGTATGTTAAGTTATAACTTGACTTTTAGGATTTTTTTTTATTTTTCAAAACAATTTTTAAAAATGGCAAAAATGACACGTTTCCAACAATCTCAAAATGGTCACTCAAAACAAAAAACACAAAATGAAATCAAAACTAAAAACACAAAACTGAAACATGAAAAAAAACACCTAAATTTCTATTCAAATACGAATTGACCCAAAGCCATTTGAGTGCCACGCATCAAACAAATCCCTCCACGAGTAAACTGAACATATGCCATCCTGTCAATCATCTCTAAGTAAATAAAATAATAACGAAGTATACCCGACATATCTACAAGTACATTAATACGACTAAATGCCCACTTACAAAGGTTTCCAAACAAGCACATTGGACAAGTATCTTACTTCATTGTCCATAGTAAAGTCCACCTACAAAAACATAAGACAGAACAGTTATCATGAAATGTAGTAATACAGAAACATCGCTGCCAGTGTCGCTCAAACCAAATATGTAATCGAATCAACATCATAACAGAAACATTATTAGATTATATGTAACTAAAAAATCAAGGGTCAACTGAAACTTCCATCCACAATTAGTGCATCAACAAAACATTTAGCACCACCGATGTACAGTTGAACAGAAAACATTAACACCATTAATCAATCACAAAATTCATCCTATGTTTTAGCTTCGCTTATAGGATTAACAGTTCACCATATGCATAAACATGACAGGAATTTCGATAAACCACCTACACAAAAAACACGGTGCTAGACAAAACTCTGACATGAAGCAGCAGCGCGCACCTTCATACAGCACAACAGAAGTAACATTGAGATTTGCTTTGAATGAACTCAGAAAAACATCCACTGCAATAACAGATCTCAGACCATTATGAGCTGACGGATGAGACATCTGGAAACATCAACTCCAGCAGCAACACTAGCTCTAACGAGCAAGAACACGTTCTTGTTGACAGCAGCAACTTCATGTTTTAGTCCTTTTAAGGCATCTAGACAGACATCACCGACACCAAAACTAGCATACTATTTCTGATGTATAAACTCTGACCTAGTGTTAAAATCAAAAGATCTGCATCCCTCATCTACATACAATGCATCGCCGTCAATAATACATCCTGAGGGCTTCTGATCAATCAAAATACAAAATTCTAGAATATACTTCAGATCGAAAACAGACCCAAGAACGACAAAATAATTTCAGAAATTTATAATACAAAATAACATAAGATTTAAATCAGCACAGATTGTGGTAAGACAAGTGAGCTACAAAAAAATTTTTATTCGTAATTTGGCCAATAATGTAATGCCAGATGACGGCTATAAATTGAACTTGCAACTTGCGTAATTCTAATCTTTATAGTAGTTCAAGTGAACGTTTTAAATTTGTTGTTAGAAAATTCAAATAATATATACTTCTACAATTGTAAGGTGTGACACATGTAAAGCATATTTACGAGATCAAAGGTAAATTGCATTAATCAAATGATTCGTGTTAAAATAGGATTTAAAATATGATTACAAAATGATGAGTAATTTAATCCTATGGCTAATTCAAGTATTATAAATAATTATGGATGAGTCCAAGACCAAATATATGTTAAAACATTCCTAACAACTTTAACCTCTTGAAGTTTGAGTTGTTCAACATAAAATCTGAGAAGATATTGAGATGCACCGCTGAATCATAAAGTGCAAAATGATCAACAATATATAGATGTATCTTGTATGTAAATTGTATAATATTTTTTTTTCTTTACTTCGGTAAGTAAATGCGCTCCAAATTTTAGATGAAATGGCTAAAACAATTGTAAGTTGCTGTATTTTTAATTCAATCAGATACGAGCTAATAGATGTCTCTTACTTCGTACCTCAAGAATTGTTGATGCTTGAGAAGACCCATCCTGGTGTTTGTTTGCTGACTTTGCTTCGGGAAAAGAATATTTCTGCTTTATCCTTGAACGGGTTTTATGAACACTTTGTAATACAGGACAAAAATAACGCCACAACCAGTTCAAGGACCAAGCAGAAATAAAATATTTGCAGCAATAGAACCATGAGGTAAACGAAAAAAGAAAGCCACCACGCAGAGGAGAGAGTCGGGCAAAAGTCCCCGTACCATCTCTCCTCGAAACCAAAAAATAAATATTTCATTGAGCTTTTGACCTGCCATGTGAGCGCACCCGTCATGGCAAAGGTCGGCGAGACAAACCTAACAGCCACTCTTTTTTTACATCTCTCTCTGCTTCATATTTTTCACTATACTTCTAGCTCGTTTTCCAAATGAATATAAAATGAATCGTAATTATAAAAGCTATTAAACAATTTAGAACCTTGTGTCCATGTAGACAGATAATTTTTATCCTTTTGCTTGCATCATCCAACATCCTCGTATCATTTCAGCCATAAGCCTCGACATGAATTGGCGCTGCTTGGGGCTGGAGAAATAAATACCATAAAGATAACGTGGACTGCAACGATTAGTCGGCAGAATACCATTCCTTGACCTACATAGAAAGCAAAAGAATTATTACAGAGAAAATAATTGGCATCGCAATACAGATACATTTAAGTCGAATAGAGATCCACCTTTACACCGCTTCAGGATTCGTTATAAGAAAAACAGTTCTTCCGGATCCAGGCGCATATAATCAACAACTGAATCCGCAAATAACACGTATCATCAACGTGAGATCTGCTTATTACCTTCATCTGTCAGCTGAATTCAACTCCAAATCTAACCTTGCCTCATCGATTTGAATCGATATGCATAATTTCTGATCGAACCAAAAACTATTGGAACGATCGATCTCGGCATAACTATCGAAAGCCATCCTCAGAACGTATACCTGTCTGGATCTACAAGTATATAATACAGAAATTGAAAGAATAGAAACGAACAAGGGTAGATCTGGATTAAACGCCGATCGTCTAATAGCCGAAGAAATGATAAGAGGTGAGAATTATACATCATAGCATAGAGATAAGATTGGTATTTATTGAGGGGGTGGGATGATCCTACGGCTATAAATGAAAGGTCGGCAGATATTTTGACGGTGAGATACGCGTGAAACGTTAATTTCGGTGTTGGGTAGACTACGAAAAGTAGTCGGGGAATAATCGGACGGATGAGATTGGATTCTATTCGTGGGAAAGGTTATGCCTTCTAGATGTGTATAGATAAGTATGCAACGTGTTTCATTAAGGTTCGCATGTTTCATGGTACTTTCTTTATTTTCATTTCAAGCCCTCTTATTTTGACACAATTAATTTTATATTTTACCTGCCTTCAAAATTCGCAATCTCTCTAACCTCCTATTTGATAAACTTTACTCACTTCGTCCCACAAAAATAATTTTAATTTTATTTTTCGTTTGTCCCAATTTCTAGTTTTGTTTCTTATTTAAAAATGTAACTAATATATTAATTTTCTAATATGCCCATATTTAATGTGTATTGTTATCACAAATATTAACCATTATAATATTGAATTGTATTTGTATGGATGATTTTGAAATTTTTTATTACATTTATTCTTGTATTAAACAATGACTAGTATCAATAATAGTTTAATTACCTTGAATATTACATGCATAATTTAATTATCTAGAATATTGATTGTATTAATGTAGTTATATATTAGGAACAATGATAGTAACATTTATTATTTCAGCTATATTAACTAATTTTTTTTAATCTGTGTGAAAAAAAAAAGAAAATAGGACTATCATTATGGAAATGAATGAGTATTTTCAAACTCTTTTTTTACATATTCATTTTTAACCATTTACTTACACAATAAAATATTATGTATGTAAATTTAAATTTTTTTCATACTTTTTAATCACAGATTCTTCTAAAATTACATTCAAAACTCTATTTGCCGCAAATAATGATTGTCAAACAAGGGCTAAACAATTTGATTTAACTCATGTTTGATTTCCATTTTTAAAAATTTATTTTTAACCATATATTTTATTTGATCCACAATTTTTCAACAACGCATATCACTAACTTTTATTAAAATCTATTAGAAAACTATTTTTTTATCAAAATCAAACGGAAGCTCACATTTGCGCCATAGTTTTAGCCCATGTTTGGCTAGTGTTTATAAACATCATGTCACTTTTTTATTCACACGTCTGGGAAATTTACAAGAAATGTCCACTTCTTCACTATTTATTCATATCTATTTATAATTTAAATGGCTGAAAATTGTTTATAGATACTTTTGAGAACAATAATTAAAATGTTTAAGGTAAGAAATGGAGGAGGGTTAGGCAACATCAATGTGATGTATTTGTGGCCTTGTAAGATGAAATACGTGTTGATGGAACTTATCCAAGTAAGTCGATGAGCTCAGGAACATACTCATGAAAGTCGATGACGCTTCATAAGAAAAATTTGATGTTCGACTCGTTTCAAGAGCGTGCATGGCTGGCAAGCTAACATGCCTATATTAGTACCTTTTTTTTACATTAATAATTTTTGTGACAAGTAATAATCAACGTGATAAAACAATTAAAAAAAAAAGGAAAATTGTATATATAAAAGCATTTTTTTTTTCTTCTACGTGCTGTGTCATGTATCAATAATGGACAAAGGCTTAAAGGCGGCATAATATTTGGATTTGGTACGAAAGGTATGTCCGTGGCTTGGTGAGTACTCGAAAAAGCTGGTAAAAGGTCTAGTCGGCCACTCAATTGGTGGGCCATAAATTGATAATTGAACTCTAAATTATTTCAAATTAATCATTCAATTTTAAGACTTATTCAACATTGGTCACTAAACTTTAGCTCTAGTTTGGTTTCTATTATTTTCATAATATATTTTTCTTTCTCGTATTTTTGATCACATATTTTTCAAAAATACATTTTTCTCCATCTTATTTTTTAATCACATATTACACACAAAATCAAAATTATTCCTTATTTTTAACCACAAGTTCTCTATTAAAATATTATTTCAAAATACATTTTGAATAAAGAATGGACATCAAACATGCTCTTAATTTGTGCTATCTACAATTATGTATGTGTGTGTAAAAAATACTTCATGATTTTCTTGGAAACTTTGCAATTGCGTATGTGAAGGAAAAAAAAGAAGAGGAAATTGCAAGAAATGTCCATTTTCACATGGTCATTTACAAAAATGTCCTAAATTTGTTCAATATCCATTTTTCAATAATTTATATCAAAATACCTTTGCTAACAATTTCTAATTCCACCCCAAAGATAAAAACATTCTTATAATTAACAATTATGCTGGCCAATAAAATTTCGACACATAACCTAATACTTATTTCAAAAAGTACAAATGTTCATCTATATTAAATGTTGACTTTCCCGAGTAAAAAATCATCGATTTTTTTAGTAGGTTTCCTTGAGGAAATAGAAAGAAATAGTTGGTTGACTCGATCACATTTTCATAATCACCTTTGATCATTAAAAAAAAGAAGTTAAAAGCACAAAAGGTTAAGTTAAATACCAAAACCCCAAAATACCCTCATCTTCAACCGTGTGTTTTGAGTGGAAAGGAAAAAATAAATTTCAAATTACTCACACAATTTAATCGTCAGGATCCAGTCGAATAAGCCATCTTCGCGATCAACCTAACACCGACAACTACACAATTCGGTCGTTATCTTCATCAAAGTTAGTTTTTTTTTTTTTAAAGGATTATGAGATTGATTTTTCATTTATTATGTTACAAAAATTGGTGGATTATTCTTCATTATTTATGTAGATTACACGCAAGTAATTTACATATATAATGGCACTTACACTCTGGAATATATAATAATTCATTTTTATGATTGTTTCTTCCATTGCAAGTACACTTGTGGGTGACGTTGCGCGTTATTGCTGAAGAATAATTGCAGTCATACTTTGCTGATTTAGTTACTTTAGAAGATGTATTAGACCCCATTCTGGACAATCTTGCTCAATCAACTGAAATATAAGATTGTCCACCGAAAGGTAAAGCGATACGGAACGATGAGAACACAAATCGATGCAACAAATCCCATAGAGGTAATACAAGTGGCCTTTGTATGATGGATTTCAGTAATGTTGGAGGTGGAGAAGAAGATGGATGTGTAGTAAGTTTAGAATGTTGTTGGAGTAGAGCATTGTCTGTTTGGAAAAACATTTACATCATTTTGTGTACTATCATTAGATAGATTTTTTGTTGATTGTACAGTTCGGTGAATCGATATAAATTTGAAATCGAAAACGGTATGTTTGTTTCAGTAGTGGCATGTTATTCAGTTCTTATATTGCGTTGTCATTTTCGAATTGTTGTTCTTGACATTTGAAATATAAATTGTCAAGATTAATGGGGTGTTTAATGTCAAGAACAACACTTTGAATGTCCAGAAATATCTGAAATGTATAGAACTTTCATAATCAGAATGAAATCTCGTTCTACATAAATAAACTGACAAGTGTTGAGATAAATAAGGTCCAAATGTCAGTAACTTTTCAAATGACAACAAATGTACCACCATGCAAAATAAAGAATCTCATAACATCTCTCATATCAACATCTAATCAACGCAAATAAGATAGCTAACACGAATACCTAAAACAAACATGCTACCAACAAGCAATACAGTCAATGCTAAACAGGAAATTTTCCATAGTTTCATTAAGTTTGTAACACTGTTCTTGACATTTGAAATAATGTCAAGAATTATATTTAAAGTGTCATTCTCGACATTTAGAAAATGTCGAGAACGATTGTCGGTCAAACACTTCACTATATGCATTTATCATCTTATTTAACTCCAACCACCGTTTTTGCAAAGAATCTATTCCACCATTAATGACATTGTCAGTACATGATTACCATTACAAATCCATCTATCAAATTTATTTGAGTAGATTGTAACACCATATTTGAAGAACACAAAACAATAAATATGAATTTGATTTAAAAATACTCCAATAATCTTACAATAAGTATCTACTAATTGTTTAAAAAATCTAATCATTCATTTACATAATATCTATCACAACAACTATTAAATACAACTTATTAACAAAAATAAGATTTCGAAGCAAAATTTACCTTCTAAGAATTGTTGATGACATTAAATTTCTCAAAACGAAATTATAATTTTCTTATGAATTAAAAGTGTGTAAATTTTTTTATGAGTTAATGGTTTTTATATTTCATCATCTTCATTTTTACTCAAAATCATTGGTCGTTACTTAATAGATAATGAAATGACATTTACCCATTAGGTATTACCTTGTATTATTGTAATTTCTCATGGAAGCTATTTCTTCTCTCGAAATTTGTGACAAATTAAAAAGAAAAAAATTGTTTCTTTTTTCATTAAGGATATAAAAGATAATTTGATATCAAATTTGGCTATTTTTATAAGAGTTATCAAAATTAGACACTTTTCAATTGATAAGTATGTAATTGGTCATTTTTCTAAATCTCCCTTTATGTGTTAGTCTGTGCGACAATCTATGATATTTGACATGGCAAGGCATCAAATGAACTCACTAAAGAAGTACTATAATATCTATCACCCACTCACATCTAAAATCTTGTTCGACCTCGAGGGTGTCTCTCTAGAAACAAAAAGCTTTAAGTTTGAGCCCTCTTCTTTTTTTTTTTTCTTTTTTTTTTTTTAAATGAGTTTGTAATAATAATTTTTTGTGGAATGTATAGTTAAAAAAAAAATTGATTTCCGTGCAAAATATTTCATTATGAAAGCTGGTTCATGAAAAGACGAGTCAAGAATTATTCAAGAGTGATGCCACATATTAAAGTTCGCAAAAAAAAAAAAAAAAATTGTTGTAAAGGAACATTACATTACTAGACTATGACAATCACATTTTAAACCTAACAATCTTGTCAAATTATTTCAAAATTCAGGAACTAATTCTACGTGCTCGTTATATGTTTCTTCATATATAATATATTTAAAACATATATACAATTGACATATAGTATATCATCATCCCAACTCCACGGACTTCAACCTCCCTTACCCTACCCTACCTCACCCCACCCCACCCCCACGGAACCATTCCCCCCACCCAACCCAACCCACCTTAAAAAAATCAAATTTAAAACGCTTTCTGGAGACTACTCCCACCAACCCAACCGAGGTTTGCGATCAGATATATAAACATATCGTTGATTTGGTACTCTTTGATTGGGAGGGAATGGAGGTAAATTTGCTCAATGGACTTGAGCAAAACACATAATTGTCGCAGTCGCATGTAGAGTATGTGCAGCACCGTCGTCGATACACTGTTTACGTCATGGTGGTGGTAGCAACGACTTAGTTTCGGTGGCAGGAGGGCGGTGGTGGGTATAGAGGTAGATAGAGAAGACAGAATACACAAAGACGAGGGAGAGTGTTGGGGATGAATTGGGGATGGGGGTTGGGAAATATGTAGATTAGGTTTAATTAAATTTTTATTAATTATAGTTATTAAAATGTTATTAGCAGCTGATGTGTGAATTTTAAGCTAATCCCCTTGTTTATGTTAATTAGTCTTTAAATGTAAGTGTCTTAAGTAATTTTCCCTTCATCTACGCCACAATTTTTAATTCTTCCACCATATGTTAATTGCACTTAAAGTTCTTAATTTTTGCTCATTACAGTATTTATGTCTTTAACAATTTCTCATATCATTCTTATCCTCAAACTTTACATTAGTTACATATTTTGTATTTGATAACAATTATGAATGTACAAAATTTTCGTTGCAATTGTGTAAAATAACTTATTTTTTCATCATATTTTTAAACGATAACTAAATAAAAAGTACGGAAAAAATATTTGTCACTCATTTCAAAATATGAAAATAAAATATTTTGATATGAATCGTCATAAAAAATGAGACATATTAATTAATTGAAGCTTGAAGATAAGAATTCGATTAAAAAAGTTAAGAAAATAATTGTTACAATGAGCAAAGATTATGTTGTTCAACTGTAATTAAAATGTGCAGTATAAAATAAAAATTATGGTTGCAATATAACCAACCTCACATTTTTTCAGAATATGTAACAATTATTAGAAAACGGTTAAAATACTTAGCCCACTATATTTTAGGCCCAAGCCCAAAAATTAGTATTTGTCGGTTGTTCTTTCCTTTTTCTCCAAACCCTATAGTTGTGCAGCAGAAGCCCAATCAAAATTCTGTGAAAAGCCTCCATCAAATGAATTAAACTTTTTTAAGTCAAAATTTTACTTAATAGATGTATTTTCAGATTGACACAAATGGAGGGAATAACATGAGTGTTAATTATTTGAGGTAAATTTGAACAAAAAAGACAATGAGGAAGTCATACATTGCATAATCAAAAATTAATATGTAACATAACATTAATGGAAATAAGGGAATAACTATGATTGTTAATTTTTCGAGGTAAATTTGAACAAAAAAAAGACAATGACGAAGTCATACATTGCGTAATCAAAAATTACGATGTAACATAACATTAATGAAAATAAGTCAATACATTTAATATAATAGTACAATTGTAGCCTATGCATTATTATACTTCGTAAGTATGTATAATTACATCGTTATTAATATTGTCAAATAAACTATTGCCAATATTTGCGCGCCAAACTATCACTAAAAGAAAAACGAATAGATCCAAAAACATTAAATAGATTATAGTACCCCAATACAAAGAAACGATGAACCAAAAACTAGGAATTATCTTTATCTGAAGCAAAATCTCATTTCTTAAAATATGTTAATCCCATTAACTCTAGCATTTACTTTCAAAAGCTATTGATTGAGATGAAAATACCAATATTCCATCATTCCTTTGAAATTGTTAAGAGATTTATCTAATGCAGGAAACAAAATAGTAAAAAAGTAAAATAAAAAAATAAGTAAATCTTTCGCTTAGGTGTTTTCTTCTTTTGATACAACAAAATTCAGAAATTTTGTCTTACACAAAGGGCTCTTAACAGTGCTAATAATGGTGAAAAGATCATTTTCAAATAATTTATATAACTAAAATAAAGCAAGACAGTCAAGTTTTACTTTTATGACAAAATGTTTACATTTCCCAACTTTAAAAAACCCCAAATAATTAGAACAATGCTACAAGTACGAGAAAATTTTACAGAATTTTAACAAGATATACCATTGGCAAATTAGCATTGGAAGGGGAAAAAATACTAATAGGGTGCTGTCATGTCAGTATCCTATTCAATCTCTATTAAAAATTCTTGTACGCGCAAGTTTATTGAAATAATTAAGAAAGGAAAATTCTAAGATGCAAGAACACTTATAATATTTTATTTTTATCTTGTGTAAAATCCTTAAAACTACCCAAAAGCAACACTATAAACATCACCAAGTAGCTCAAAGTTAATAAAAATTTGCTAAAAATATGAATAAAAAGGTAAAAAAAAATTAAGAAAAAAAGATTATATACCAGCACGAGAAGGTAGAACAGAGATATAGGAAAGAAGTGCAGGTAACCAACTTGAATTCTAGGGTAAGTGCTTTGAGGGAGGAGCTAATGGCTTTCACATTTGTGGAATCCAAGATAATTCAAAATTTTGTGAAATTATGTGGGATCAGTTAACACGAGGCCACCTTAATCCGCATATGCAAGGGAGATGATGCTAAAGCTTTAGCGCTTAGAGAGGGGTTTCCGAATAATAAAAGAAGAAAATCCCATCAAATATATTTAATCATTTCAGATATTCTCTCATTTCTTTTATAGTTGTGCTATACGTGTATAATAGGTTTACATAATATTTTACACACACATTGTGATGAGATATGATTTTAAACCATTATGTATGATAGATCTCTCATCTACTAAAAAATTTCTTGAAATTTCAACTAGGGGTGAGTAATGAAGTCGCTCGCCTACTTAGCTCGACTCGCAAGCGAGCTGAGTAACAAAGTACCCGTACGAGCCACTCATTAGCTATCATATAGAATAAAAAATTCAATTTCAATAATAATAATGACGACGAGCAGCTCATTTCGGTTCGCCCCATTTACCATACCTAATTTCAAATGTATGGGTGCAGTTCAATTTGTCCTATTTAACACCCCCTAATTTCAACTGTATAAGATTCCCACCGTATTTTTGCTAGACTACAGCATAGGGAAACAACCTATGTACTTGACTTGATCGACAACCTATTTATTTAACAGTTATCAACGGCTCGATCAAAGTAGAGTAGAGGCATGTGCATTAAGCAGAGAATTTGTATTTTAAAATAAAAGTTCCCAAAGAAATATACCAAAGTTAAAAACCAAATTCAAAAATCAAAATTTAGCAATTTTATTTATGAGCAAATAGTAAACTCTTAAGACTGACCAACTTGAACACATTATACATAAAGATCCTTTCTTTTCAAACAAATGCCTGTTTTGGTGATGAAAATACATTCCTCTTGCTTCCTCCCTGCCTGCCCCCTGCCAAAACAAGATGATGCCAAAAATTCAATCAAATACTGCAGAAACATGGAAGAACTGAAATATTAGATTAGAGCACGATGTATGGGTGAGTATGAACTATCTATGCAAGAATTCTTGAACAACGGACAACCATTCAGATAAAGCTACCAATCAAATTACAACGAGGAGTAATTCGGAGACGAATTAACATGTGCATAGCCAAACAAAAGACGATTAAAAATTTAACATTTGACATTGTTCGATAAAACTTGAATAACATTTGTTTCTTCAAAACAAGTGCATCTGAGTAATCCGACATAATAAAACATACCAAAATGTATAATATACTCTTGTTAACATTAGATATTCAATATTAACACCAACAGATAATAGTTTGAAGGGCCCGGAAATGCTAGGAAATGACATACAACCTTACAGTCTGCAATATCTAGTAAATATGGAAAATATAGTCTGCTTCTCCCCTTTTCACTTTCCAATGTAAATCCTGCAGTTTCTCAAGTCTAGCATCCTTAGGTTTCCTATTCATGTCTATAATGACTCAGAAAGGCTACTGAGGCCAAGTTCCTTGAACAATTATCATAACCCAATATATTTTTTTACGGATGTCTTATACATATATCTATGTGTGTGCGCATGTGTTTGTTTGTGGTATTTATCCAGTTAAGGTCCACACATAGGGATGGCAATTTAACCCAAAGAACCTGAGCACCAAGGTGCCCCATCCCGTTGACATCCCTGGCTGCACATTAGGATGCCATAGTTCAGTAAGTAACAAACTCCATTCCAAAAGAAATTCTGACGAGTAAAAATGAACAAATCAGTATTCATGATGAACCTGTAAGCTAATCACCATCCAAATAAAAGAATTAAACGATGGGAGGTGCACAAAATGCATAAACCACGATTAAACACCAACAGTAAACTTCCTCCATGAAAAAAAATAGGCAATCTTAACTGCTCACACCACCCTCTCAAAGACTCCACTTTTTTTCCTTAGAAAGCTCAGAGGGCATCTAAAAAGAAACATGAAGTCTAAGATGAGGTGTCGAAGTCTCTCTTGAGATCGCAGGTACAATCAACCTCTATGTACAATGCCATAAATGTCATCATCCAAACCAAAACAGCCAGAATTGGACACGCCTAATCAGTTATTACCCGTCCCCCAACATTTATTTCTCAGGCACTACTTACAGCACCCACGGTGTATCTGCACCTCTTTCATCTTATAAACCCTAATTCTTCTTGTACTAATCTTGAATCCATTCAAGCAAAACCAATTCAAATCATCAACCTAAAAAACTTCTTTAGTTGCATTCTAAAATTTTTCTGACAAATATGAAATCAATTATTTCCAGATAAGAATTATATACCTTTATGATATATCTACAAAAGGGACAAATTTGGATATAAGAGGTCCTGTACAACATAAAGGATGCAGCGCGAAGTGAGAAATATGGCAAACAAGCAGTAGAAGTTCATTGATTCCAAAGGAATAATGAGAACTGACCAATCAATATTTTGTTGATTCAAGAATGAATATAAGATTCAACGATTCGTGAGAATACTGAAACGGGATCAATAAAGAATTGGAGAAAAGGCTCCAAAGATCTTCAAGCTTTTTATTAATCAATAAGGGATTAATAACAGAAAACCCCCATAGAAACGTCTCTATGTGCGATATATCCCCTATCTATTGGAAATAACAAAAAACCCCACTATTTCAAACCTTTTGTGCATAAAACCCTCTACCCTCAAGGTCCATTAGATTTTCCGTTAAAAAAGTAAAGAAAGCAATTTCAATACCCAAACTTTTTAGTTTTTTACAAATTAAATCCAATTTTTTTATATGTGCCACATACAATTCCAAATCTTTAAAACTTTATTTTCCACCCGAATTTATCTTCTTCCCCAAAAATCCAGGCAAATCATCTTCCTCAACAAATCCTTGGCCTCTGGCAAAATGGACCTTGAAATCCATGTCGGAAACCTCAAATTTCATCTCAAAACTGCCTCAAAAGTTTGACCCACCTCTCCCCATAAAACGGCGGCACCCCACTCAGCATAATGTACAAAATCACTCAAGTACTCCATACATCCACCTTCTCATTGTACTCCCTCCCCATCAGCACCTCCGGTGCCACATAATACAGTGTCCCCACAACCCCCGTCATGAGCCCTTCCTCGGAAACACCAAACCATTCGACGGAGAAATCTTCATCAATGTTTTTTTAGTTTTGGGGAAAAAGAGGAAGTGGATGTGGGGTGGGGTGGGGTGGGGTGGGGTGGGGTGGGAAATAAAGTTTTAAAGATTTGGGATTGTAGGTGACACATGTAAAAAAATTGGATTTAATTTGTACAAAATAATAAGTTGAGTACTGAAATTGCAATAATTCCCTTTTAATTTTGGCAATTTATACTTTCTCAAAGACAAATCTGACAGATCTTGACAACAGAGGATTTGTTCGCACAAAAGATTTCAAATAGGGAAGTTTTTGAGATTTTCAATAGGTAAGGGAGTATATCGCACGTGAAAACATTTACAGAGGGTTGTGCTATTAATCCTAATCAATAACAAAAGAATGCTTCTATCAACCATAAAAGCTAAACAAGTTTTTTATACATTCCCAAAAGAATAAACTCTCCTTCTAAAGATGTAAAACACATGAAATAAACTAAAACAACGTGGACTAAATAGAATAAGTAAACATCAACTAAGCCCCAGCCAAAGCAATCTGCTCATATTGGTCCCACTCAGCACCTCTTTAAATGAGCATATTGATTCATGATCTAGTTGGCAATTCTCTCGTGTGCATCAATAAATCATCCATAAATATCAAAAAATATATTTTGTTCACCCTTTTTATATCCTTTCGGAATGCATTTATATAAACATCAAGCAAAACAAAAGCTTTTCATTATGTACCAACACAAACAATGCGTAGTAAATAAATGCATAATATGTTTAGCCAAAAAGGGCTAATAAAAAAAAAAAAAAAAACAGATAATCTGGGACCAAAAAGCGACAGCATATCTTAGATTACCATAATTAAGCATTTGTCCAGTTATGCTCGGAACTGGGGAGAAACAACACAAAATAAACTGATTTTATCAACTTCTCAGATATAAAATAAAATGAAAATCAATATTAGACTAACAAGTCTATAAATTAACGATCCCTTTATAAGATAGGAATAACCTCTTATACCCAACAAGCCATAAAGATGTTATCCCAATCAATTTTGTGTAAATAAGAACCCCTATTCATTTATGCAATTACATTTAGTTAAATATCTCTTATTTCAATGGACAAGTCAGCTTTTGCATTGTAAATGTGAAAGCTTCAATAATCCATTAAATGAGTGCAAATTGAAAAGCAAACTAAGGACTGGCTTGTCAGTTTCAGAATCATGTCGAAAGAAAAACTTCGAAAACTTCAAATGGGACTTCTTCAATGAAGACTATTGCAATCAATTGGTTGTAAATTACCCGTCATGTTTACAGAAAATTTCTATCCACGTGGCTGTTTTAACAGTCAACGCCTTAGACTGTGGCAACTTCATGACAATCAGAAAATCTAGTGCAAGAACAAACAAATTCAGCAACCTGTTGAAAAGACAGTCATCACAAGAAATATGCGTTTTGCATCAATTGCACAACTGACTGCAATTTTGTAACAGAAAAATAAGACTATGGCAGATAAGGGATGAGCATTTCCCAGAAAGCTCATAAAAGCAGATTTTGCAACAGTACCTGACGAACACACATTTCTGAACCACGCAGAATGAAAGCCAAACTGGGTTAACTCATGCATTTCTTTTCGTATAGTATGAACTATGTTTAAGACCAGAAAATTGGCTTCCCAATAGATAGCAAAATTATCCGATGCCTTATAAATATGAATGTAAAAGGCTGTTCAACATCCATGAAGCAATGTAATCAAACAATTACATGTCTCACATCATATTCAAATTTTATACTCATTCCCTTATACAATTCAAGCACATTGCATTGTAATTGAATACATAAACATACAAGAAGAGTAAATCACTTCAGCACAAAAGTAAAGGAAAAGTTTTACATAATCGACATACTTTAGTCCAGGTCCTCCTCTCTAGCCTGTCCTCCTCCAGAGCCTGCATTTGATGCCCCACTATTCTCATTGTTGTCAGTGTTCCGTCCTTGGTTACTGCCAGCTCCACCTCCACTGTTGCTTGTCTCTGCTGGCGAATCACCTCTGAAAATCCATGGCAGCGATATCCTAAACCTCCTCTCCATTGTTCTTGGTAATTGATTATCATTAGTGCCAGTCTCCTGACCTCCACCACCTGAGGCCATGCCTAAATTATTATTGTTACTATTTCTGCTATTATAGCTCACTTGCCCAGTTCTTCGATTTTCATAATCTGGATCATCAGTGGGTAACTCGTATCTACAAACTGGACAAGAATTATGCAACTCAAGCCAAGGTAATATACAATCTTTGTGGTAGATATGTTTACAAGGAATTTGCTTTGCTTCCTCGTTCAACTCAAAGCTGTCTTTGCACACGGCACACTGTGATGAATCTGTGGCCAATAGCTCCTTGGTGATCTTTATATCTGGCAACCCATCCACCACAGACTTCGATGCAGGTGGGGTTCCATACCTGTTAGGATCGTTCTCGGCAAGTTGCTGAATCAATTGCTCCAACCCCGGCCCAACAAAATAGTCACCAAGATTCGAAGGTAGCCCAAAATCAACCCCATGACCCAGCCCTCCGCCACCCGGCCCCTCAAAAACAAGCTGAATGTTCGCACCACGTGCCTGGAGACCATTCACGTACTGGTTTAGAAAGGCGAAGGGATTGAATTCATCAGAGGATTGGGAGCCTCCGAACAAAGAAGAAAGATCGTTTAATCCTCCACCTCCACCGCGGACAGAAAAGGCGGCGCCTCGTGGGGTGCCGGTGGCGGAGGGGAAGATAACGGGAAGGCCACCGAAGGCTGCAGAGGGGAAATTTTCAGGAAAAAATTGGTTGGGGTTATCATTGGGGTTGGTAGGGTTTGAGGGCGGTACGGTGTCGGATTCTTCCAGAAAGCCGCCGTTGCAATTGGGGCAAACGAGCTCGGCGGTGGGAGAAGGTGGGGGAGTTATGGTCACGGTGCGCTCGCATTGGTAACAGTAATACTGTTGTGCGCCGCCGCAATTTCCGCCACCTCCGCCGGGAACTTCCGCCGACGACATTTTATTCTGTAAAGAAATGTATGTATAATGTACGTCTGCGTAGAGAGAGAACTTTGGGAAGTGAAAAGTACAAGTTTGAGAAAAACGTGATGGGGGATATTTATACTTTGTAACGTGGAAGGATTATCTCCAGTTAGATTGAGTCCAATTTCCTACGTTGGGAGTGCTCATTTTTGGCTTTGAAATTACACAAAGTATAACTTTCTGACCTTTTCGTTCTCTCACACGCAGAACTACAACTATGTATGAAAATGTACCTCTTGTGTATCATGCCATGGCTGCTCCTCTACAATTCTCTATGTCTACCAGGGTGTTATGTCGGGCGAGCAAATAGTGGTGTCGTGCAAACTAGGCTTGCGGGCGGTTCAGGCTCGTCAATCGGCTCGGGCCATTTGACAAGCCCGAGCACGAGCCAAACGAGTCAGCTTGCCCGTGGGCTCAACTCATGGGCCATGAACAGTGACCGTTTCGATCACTATTGAAAGTTCAGTGACCATCTGAACTGTGAACTATTTTTTTTTCTTCTTTTTTAACTCTATAAATACCCCAATCCATTTTCAATTTTTTTTCACACAAGATTCCAACAACTTTCACTATCTTCCACATTTTACAATCTACTATATTTTCATTTCTATCTTAAACTTCTATTATTCCATTATTCAATATCAATTATCACACAACAAATTTACAAATACAATCTTACAAATCAACTTTCTTTCAATTCTTATTTCCTTTTATACTCTTTATTTACTTACTTAATATACATTATATCACACTTCACAAATGGATCCACACTCATTTGTTGAGGGATTGTTCGGTATCGGAGGCAAATCACATATGACACCACAAGTCAATTTCAGAATGAATTTTTTGGTCTAAACGAAGTACTCATTTTCAAAAATATTTCAGATTTGGATGCTCATGGAAGTGTAATCCAATTGATTTGAATGACGTTGATGTTCCCGAAGCGGAACATGAGGAAAACTATGAATTAGATATTCCAGTATAAGAGGGAAAACGAAAAGGGAATAAACAGGCAATGAAATCACTTTAAATTGATTACAATGGGTCATGTGGTCAATGGAGTCCCAGAGTCTATGTAAATACTGTTGACAACAATTGACATGGCAAAAAGTCATTGGTACCACGTATTTCAACTGTCACTATAAAGTATGTGCGGCCAAACATGGACTTTTTGCTGCCGGTCAAACGTAACTACAATTTGGTAATCCAGACGCCGGTTCTACTTTTTCGCCACTTTTCACGTGAATATATTCGAAGGAGAAAGCTCGAACGGAAATAGTGAAATTCATTATCGCTGCTGAGTTGCTTCTAGCAGTAGTAAACAATCAAAATTTCATCATGTATGTGAAAAAATATCTTCAACCGAGGTAAGTTGCAAGTCAAAACACTCTTCGTTCATATACAATGGAATATTTTCTTCATACTAAGAAACAATTGATTACCGATTTGTAAAAATATGGGGGTATTATATCTTTAACTTTAGATATATGAGAAATGATTAATAAAAGAACTTGTATAGTTGCAACTGCACACTACATAGACTCACTTTGGTGTATGCATAAAAAAATTATTGCTTTTAAAATTATTTTCTCTTATAACGCTACCATTATATATAAGGCTATTATAAACATTATTAGATAATATCATTACGTGAGTAAAATTCGTTCATTTACATTCGACAATGCTAATGTTAATAAATTAGTTATTGATAAATTGTGTAAGGTACTACAGTTCCGATTTCGGTAGTTATTTGTTTCATATTCGTTGTGTTTGTCATATTTTGAATTTAACTATGTAGGATGGTCTGAAAACATATTAAGAATGGAATTCAAAAAATTAGAGATGCACTAGTGTATATCACGATTGCATCCAGTGGAAAACAAGCATTTGAGGAATTTTTTTTTTGAGATGTCGAATTCGAAAACATTTGTTAGTGATATAGGGTATAAATTGAACTCAACTTACTTATTATTAAAATTATGCGAATGTTTTGAACATTTAATAACTGAATTTTAAAATACTAATAAAATTAGAAATGATGATAAAATTATTTTGAATGAATTTGATTGGCTTTTAGCTTTTAAAATTAAAATTTGTTAACAAGTTTTTATAACTCCACAAATATTTTATCAGGAGTTTACTATCCCACTACATGTATGGTGCTTGAAAGTCTTTATATAATTGCAAGGATTTTTCATAAATACAAAAATGACCACAATTATAGTGTAATTATATAGTCCATTGAATTAAAGTTTAAAAAAATATTGAGAAGATTTGTCTATTTTATTTTCTTTAACATGCATCATGGACCTTCGATACAATTTATCACATACTAAATTTGTAATTAATCAGATTTCAAAAGTTTTAACTTTTAATACACCTATAACTTGTAGAATTTTAGAACAAACTTTATGTGAAATGTATGAATTATGTGCAAAACAAATGAGTGCAAATATAGTCGGGTACCCTCTACACCTACTCATCCCCGCTAATATTGAAGAAGACGATGCTAAAATATTAACTTTATTCAAAGGCATTAACACGTATAGATATAATACAATTGCAATAGGTTCTTCTAGCAGTAGTTTATCTACCGCATATAATCAAATGCATTGTCTGCTGAATTAATTGTTTATTTTAATCATAATATATCTAATAGCAAAGCAATTTAAAAAATTCAAAAGAAGTAATTGAATTCTGACGAAAGTACGAACGACGATGACTACTGGTTTCTGCGATGGAACAACTCTAGCTAACACTGTAGCTTCGGAGTCTGCTTTTATTGTAGGTAAGAGGATTTTGTCTGATGTCAGAAGCCGACGGAAAGAAGATATTTGGCAACATTAATGTGTGTGAAGGTTTGGGAAGACGCTCATTTCCAACTATAAGATAAATATGCTAAAATTGTATGTCGTTAGGTAAATGATATTAATTTAACCATATTAATCAAAATTTGTTATTTATAATATTGTTTTTAACTTTTTTAAAAAATATTTACACGTAACATGTTTTTCGTGTACAACATTTAACTCCTCATACTCAAAATTTAAGTAACCAATCCCAAACCCGAATAAATGAGAAATGTTTAATTATTAAAAAAAATTTAACGAACATGAGCTGAAACTCGGCTCGACCCTGGAGTGCTCGGCTCGTTATATACGAGCCACGAGCGCTGCTCGTGCTCATGTGGGCATTAGGGTTAAGCCGAGATTGCTACCCCTATTAGCAGATGAGTTATGTTTACCAAGAGTGTTAAATGGTTCGCTCAACTTGCGAGCCGAATAGCAAATTGACTTGTAAGTGGTGAATGAAATGTAATTTTCATTTGCAAGCCGAGCAAAACGATAGATGAGTCAAGCAACTCGACTCGACTCGACTCAATCCATTTAACACCATTAGTATGCACCATGTATATATCTATAATATATTAAATATCATCTCAAGTGAGAATTTTTGTGAACGATTTTAAAAAATGCTACAAAATCTTACAAAATGCTTTTCATATATAATTTCACATTATTAAATTTCAATTAATTAACATTCACATGAAGTTAGATTAAATGAATTTTGACTTGATGAATCTTGGTATACATGAATATAAAGTTATTATAGATTAAATTATTTCTATTCATATATCTAAAAATTTTAACGGGTTTTTAAATTCATGTATTAGCAATTAATTCTTATGTATCAAATATAGTATAAAAAAATTTCGCATTTGTAGTATTTCACCATCACAAAAAAATTGAATCATAGAAATTGAGTTTTGAGAGTACAATTTTCTTCTCTTAAATTTATATCCTAAATTTTATTGTCTTTAATTCATTTGAGACCATCAAATATGTCCAACAAATTAGTATCAAATAGTACTTTTACAACACTTATAAAATATTTTAAAATAATGTACAATGCACGATCAATTCTTACTATAGAGACAAAATTAGGATCATAATTGGCGTGAAGTTTTTACCTTAATTGGATAGTAATTTCCTTATTTTCTAATGGGAGTCAATTAATCCCACAAACTTCAATTTGTCGACAATAAATATTTGGACGATTTTAACTCTATTACAATTCAATTATTTCAATAATACATTATTGTAAGTGTATTTTATACACTTGTTCAGAGTCTAAAATAACGATATTTGATAATTCTTCTAACAAAATATATCATAAATTGTTGTATTTTATGATATATAAATATAGGTAAAACTCAATGGATTGGTAATAAAAAATGGGAGGGGAAAATTCAAAGTTTGAGACCAAATTGCAAATTTAATAGTTGATTCGAACCATAAGATGATACTTTGAAGATTTCTAGGAGACAATTGGATGAAACTAGAAATCAAAAATGAATAGAATATGATTAAAATCAATTTTCAATCGCACAAGTTAGATTCTAAATTTTTAGTCGAGGATTGAAACCCATTTTTGGTATATTAAACATCAGAATTAGGAAAATATATTCTCTAGAAAAGTTGTAGCCCTTTGAGTTAGATTGCCACTGTATTTTTAATCGTCTCAATCAGATATGAGAAGAGAAAGTTATTGCCAAAATACTGACTACTATGCCGAAAAAAAAAATGCGCACAAATAGAACTTTCCTTATTTGATTGAAACTCTTTTGGAAGTCAATTTGGACGTGATTTTCAATCAATTTTTAACTCCTACAAATATCTAACAGCAAAATACATATGGGGGACCTTTCATATACATCTCATAATCCAATATTCATTAATTATTATCATCAAATAAGGGAGATGGATAGTTTTTGTGAGAGAATTGAAGGGAGTTTGCAAGAATTTAATCAAGTGAATATTCCAAACCTGATTTTTGGGCAAATAAGAGAAGGCGCAAGTGGATATTCATCAAGAAAACATTGAAAAGATTCAAGATTTCAAGATTCATCTTCATCTTTTCAATTAATCAAAAATCCGGATTATATCTTTTCGCTTAAATATGATTTCTTGTAATTTCGATATGTTATGCTAGTTTTACACATTGTTAGGATGAGATGAACTATTGTTTTGAAATTTTTAATATTAATTAATTATTTTGACGACTAGTATGTTTATATTTTTGGATATTTATTCTTGTTTTTTTCCGACTTTTCAATTAATTAGCTACTAAATGCGATGATTTATTGGAATCTATTATTATCGAGAGAGATAATATGTTTTTAGTAAAAAATAATAAATATTGTAAAGTTCAATAGAGAATAGAGATATAAATTTATACTTTACATGGTTTTTATAGGTGTTCTAGATCGTTTAATGCATTTATCATGTTCGCATCTTTCATCGAGAGATAAGAAAGTCACATGAGGGGAATATATTTGATAACTATCGAGAGAGGTTTTCAATTAAATTAGGAACATTGACCAACAAGATTGATTACAAATTGTCACTTTATATCGTTGTGCTAAAAATGGATTAATAAAGGGGATGCGACATCGTAACAATGCATCTTACATATTTGAAAAACACATTTACTTACTTTCATTAATTTAATTGATAATTTAGGGATTAGTATAAAAAAATCACAAATTTTATTTGCTATTCGATTAAAGTTACAATTAATTTTAACTCGATCAAATACATAGTTCTCGTGGGTATTAATTTAATTGATAATTTAGGGTTTAGTATAAAAAAAATCAAAAAATTTGTTTGCTATTAGATTAAAGTTACAATTAATTTTAACTCGATCAAATACGTAGTCCTTGACACTATATTAATCATTATATTACTTCATCACGATCCCGTTCACTTGCGGGTTTTCAAATGATCACCTTACTTCTCATTTTTCAATATGTAATTAAAACATTATAATATCCTTGTCATTTATGAATTTCATGTTATTAATTAATATTTACATTAATCTAGATTCAATGAATCTTGATTTACATGAATCTAGAGTTATTATCGATTAATTTATTTTTATTCATATATCTAAGAATTTTAAAGAGTGTTTAAATTCATGTACTAGCAATTAATTTTAATGTATCAAATATAGTATAAAAATGTTACTCATTTGTAATACTTCATCATAAAAAAAAAAAAAATTGAATCATAGAAATTGAATTTTGAGAATACAAATTTATTCTCTTAAATTTATATCCTAAATTTTATTTTTCTTAATTCGTTCATGACTCATCAAATCTTCTGACCAAATTGATATCAAATGTTATTTTTACGTCACTTATAAAGTGTTTTAAAATAACGTGGAATGCACGTTCAACTCTAACTACAGATACAAAATTAGGATCATAATTGGCATAAAGTTCTTACCTTAATTGGTAATAATTTCCTTATTTTCTAATGTGAGTTAATTAATCCACAAACTCGAACTTGTCGAGAATAATTTTTTGGATGATTTTAACCTTATTACAATCCGATTATTTCAATAATAACTTACTTTTCATTTTTCAATATATAATAAAAATACTACAAAATCATTTTCATATATGAATTTCTTGTTATTAATTAATATTCACATTAATTTAAATCCAATGAATCCGATTTACATGAATTTAGAGTTATTATAGATTAATTTATTTCTATTCATGTAACTATGAATTTTAATGAGTGTTTAAATTCATATATTAGCAATTAATTTTTATATATCAAATGTAATATAAAAATGTTACTCATTTTTAGTATTTCATCATTACAAAAAATTTGAATTGTAGAAATTGAGTTTTAAGAGTACATTTTTCTTCTTTTAAATTTATATCTTAAATTTATTTTTTTAAATTCGTTTGAGACTCATCAAATCCTCCCAACAATGATATCAAATTTTAATTTTACAACAGTTATAAAATATTCAAAAATAACGTACAATGTATGTTCAACTCTGATTAGTATATAGACAACATTAGGATCATAATCGGCATAAAGTTCTTACCTTAATTGGATAGTAATTTCCTAATTTTCCAATGCGAGTCAATTAATCCCACAAACTTGAACTAATCGAGAATCATTTTTGAACGATTTTAACCTTATTGCAATTCAATTATTTTAGTAATATCTTACTTTTTATTTTTCAATATGTAATAAAAATACTACAAAATTTTTGTCATATATGAATTTCATGTTATTAGTTAATATACACATTAATTTAGAATCAATGAATTTTGATTTACATGAATATAGAGTTATTATAAATTAATTTATTTCTATTCGTGTATCTATAAATTTTAATGGGTGTTTAAATTCATGTATTAACAATTAATTTTTATTTAATCGGCATAAAGTTCTTACCTTAGTTGGATAGTAATTTCCTAATTTTCCAATGCGAGTCAATTAATCCCACAAACTTGAACTAATCGAGAATCATTTTTGAACGATTTTAACCTTATTGCAATTTAATTATTTTAGTAATATCTTACTTTTTATTTTTCAATATGTAATAAAAATACTACAAAATTTTTGTCATATATGAATTTCGTGTTATTAGTTAATATTCACATTAATTTAGAATCAATGAATTTTGATTTACATGAATATAGAGTTATTATAAATTAATTTATTTCTATTCGTGTATCTATAAATTTTAATGGGTGTTTAAATTCATGTATTAACAATTAATTTTTATNCTACAAAATTTTTGTCATATATGAATTTCATGTTATTAGTTAATATACACATTAATTTAGAATCAATGAATTTTGATTTACATGAATATAGAGTTATTATAAATTAATTTATTTCTATTCGTGTATCTATAAATTTTAATGGGTGTTTAAATTCATGTATTAACAATTAATTTTTATGTATCAAATGTAGTATAAAAATGTTACTCATTTGTAGTATTTCATCATCACAAAAAATTCGAATAATAGAAATTGAATGTTGATGGTACAAATTTCTTCTCTTATATTTATATCCTAAATTTTATTTTCTTTAATTCGTTCAAGACTCATCAAATTCCCCAACAAATTGGTATCAAATTTTATTTTTACCGCACTTATAAAATATTTCAAAATAGCGTACAATGTATGTTCAACTCTGACTAGTATATAGACAAAATTAGGATCATAATTGGCATAAGGTTTTTACCTTAATTGGATAGTAATTTCCTTATTTTCTAATGTGAGACAATTTATCCCACAAACTCGAACTTGTCATTATAGACAAGCATAAAAAAAATCTCAACTTTGCTCATTTAACTCTTCAAGCTAAATTTGTCAAGTTCAAGTAGCTCAAATGATCAAAAAACTATCAAGAATAAATTTAAGGACTAAGTTTGAGAGAGAAAAGGGGAAAAAATAAGATCTAATTTTCTAATATATGTCAATTGTAATGAATGCTAGAGGAAAAAAACCGTAATATTCAAGTTAAATCTTTAAGTTCCTCAACACAACTTGGTTTAATAAAAAAGTGTTAAAAAATTGCTAAAATTCGCTTATTTACTCTCCAAGTTAAATTTGTCTAGTTATAGTAGTTCAATCTAATACAAGATTGAATTGTTCATAAGAGAATAGAATGAATAAGTTTAAGGACTAATGTTTGAGAGTGAAAACTAGAAACATATATCATTATTTTTTAACTTTACGGAAAGCGATCCTTTCAAATGTGTCCATCGTAATGATATTTGGAAAAAAGAACATGACATTTGAAGTTAATTTTAATGTACTTCAACTAAACTTGGTATTACTAATAAGCATAAAAAAATGTTCAACTTTGGTTACCCAATCGTTCAAATCACCATGTAACACAATTCAATTGCTAGAAAACATAATTAAAACTAAACGTATACCCTATGGGAAGTACTTATAAAAACAATTCGAGCCTATCTACCATGGAATAAACAAAATCATGGCTTAGAAGAAAGAAATCCGGGTTGGTTAAGGATTAAGGAAGGAATAACAGACATGGATTCTCTAAGTTTGAAAGAAGCTTCTTGATTTTTCAGGAGGAAGCTTTGCAATTTGGGTGGAGGCAATATCATGGGCTGGATGTTGTGAATTTAAAAGAAAATCTTGTATACTTATGGGCAAGACCGTGGGGCTTCATTGGATTTGGGCCTAGAAATTAATTTTGGAAAGAAGAGCCTTGCTTGTCATGTAAAGCAAACACGACACGGAAAAATACATAATTACCATATATTCAATATGCATTTTCAAATTTAAGAAAATTGTGGAATTATTTCAAAAACCTTATTGTGACCATCTAATAATTTTTTTTGCTCATTTATTAATCAAATAAGTTAAGGTTACAATAACATATAGAGGGTGTTTGATTGTGATTAAAATTAGAGAAGTTTTTGAAATGTGTGGTTGAAAAGGTACGGGACTCATGAAAGATATGGTTAATATTGATTGTTTGACTTTGATTTAGATTAAAATCAGATTTTAATTCTACCCAAACAGACCCATAATTTATTGTCACAATTACATAATAATCACAAATCACATAATATCACAGTTAAAATGACATAAAATATGAGACAATATTATAAATTTAGTCAAAAATCACAATTTTTATAGGCCTCGACTTATTAATCGGTGACAATTATCAAATTAATTGATCATAACTTATTTATTAGTCATAATATATCAAATTAACTGATTACAATTACCAAATAAACAAGTCCTTATTATCCTTCATCTATCCCATATCACCCCCACCACCATTATTTGCACCACCCAAATGTCACACCACCTTAAATGCACAACTCACAACCACAACCACAACCACCAACACCACCACAACATCCATCGCGCCCACACCACCACCTGCACCTCTTTGCATCTCTACATGCAATTTTTTACACCACAATCTATCTCCATCTGCACTCCAATGCACCACCACCAACTTGCCACAATGTACCACGCTCCAAAACCCCTACCAATTTGAAAATCAAATAAGCTCTAATAGCGTTTTTGCCACCGAAGCCTTCGTACCCACCCATCACAACCGACGAAAACATCTCCCCAACATCTCCTCACCTTTGATTGGGGTCTCAGCCCCTCATGTAGGCCCAACATCCTAAAATTGGCAATGAGAATCACGCGAAATGGACCCAAATAACACAAAGTACTCCTATCACCCATGTCATTGGCCACCTCAGCCATATTGAATCACGAACTGGAACCACAATGCACGGGGTTACAACTTTGTGCATCAAATTGGGGGCTATCGATTTGGCCACTTTCGGTGAAAATCAATTCTTGGGACCATTTCCAATGACTTTAGAACATACAAAATTGATGAAGATTTCACCTACTTCAGGCTACTATTTTTAGACTATTTTTATTTATGCTTTATTAATTTTAGTTGAGCTTGTATAATGGGTTTGTCCAAGCCCTTTTCTCACTAGATTTGCCTATTTTCCTCTATATATGTGTTGTAAGTAAACTTGAAAACTTGGTGGATGATTGAATGAAATGAATATGCTTATTGCATACGTTTTCTTCTGTTCCCATTTATTCTCCTTCTTCTTCTTCTTCTTCGTCCTTTGCTGCTGCATCTTCTTTTCTTCTTTTGCTCTTTTCTATGACTTTAGTTCCTTGCTGGAATACTTCAACTGATCTTACATCAAATTTGGTATCAAAACTAAACCTGGTCCCATTTATCAAACTGCTGCTTAACTTTACATTATGGAACATCTAGAAACAAGCCTACAATAGATTATGGGCTTTAAACTTGCAGTTCTTAGGTTTTTTTCTTATCACTGAATCCTTCAATTGTTGTTCCTGTCCAGCTGACCAAGTTTTTCTCCAGTAACTAAGTTGATAGTTGCAACTCCAAAACTGGATCTGCAAGATTTGTTTAGCTGCAACTTTCCTAGCATCATCATCTTCCCAAAAACCAAATAAAACAACAAACCGTTGTTGCAAATAGAATCAATTTTCTACAACTGTCAACCCCACAACCAAAACCTGTACCTAGCAGTAATCGCCTTCTTTCGCAACTGGCAACCCCACAACCAACCAATCCTAAAGGAGATACAAAATCACGTATCCACCATGCCCATCCTACATTTTTCAGCATATAGTCCACCATAATCCATCTATTAACCGATATATGTATATGAGAATAATAAATAACCCAGGTTTTTAGTATACATCATTTCAAATTTACAAGATATAGTTTGAATTTTCGAAAATCAGGTTGTAAATTTATATTCTATATATATTATATAATATATATATAGAATATACATAAATTAGGTATGATTAAATATACTCCCTGAAATCAAGGATTCGGTTACCATTTCAAAAATAGATTCCCAAAAAAATCTAATCGTCACCTTGGTAAAAGATCGAAAATATTAGAACGATGCCATTGTTCACGGCAATTGGAAATTATTTGTACAAGAAGGTCACAATTAATCCGAATTCAGAGGATTGAGCTCAGTAGTCAGTACATTTCAGCTGAAGGACCTCCATTTTGAAATATATTCTGTATACAATTGTACGTGTTCCTCTTACACTTTTTGGTTTATATTGCATTATTCTGTATTGCAATTGATTGGAAGGGTATATATTCTTCGTAAGTGTGAATTAGTCACAATCACATATTACGGATACATTGTTTAGCAGTAATGTGTTTGGATTTGTGAACATAATTAATCCCGTGACGTTAAATTTACTGTAATGATGCACGCTAATTTATGAAATGCAACACAGAAAATCTATGTAACCGAACTTTATCTATATGACCATGATATGAATCTGTGATAATAATGTGTTTATGTGACCATGATTTCTTCTATTCACCGAAATTAATCTTTGTGACTGAAATTTAACTTTGTGACCATTATTTTGGATAGCAGTTAACATGATGGAAAATTTGTTGTACTAATGTGAACCAGGTCACAATCACATATTACGGAATACTTACGTCCACCAATTTATGAAATGCAATACAAAACATTTATGTGACCGAAATTTATCTATGTGACCATGATTTGAATATGTGATCATAATGTGTTTATGTGATCATGATTTCTCAAATACGCCAAAATTTATCGTTGGGACTGAAATGTATCTCTGTGACCATTATTTTGGAAAGCATTTAATAGGGTGGAAAATGTTTTCTACTAGTGTAAATTTGGTCACAATCACAAATTATAGAATAATCATTGATTGAGACAAATCGATACCAGCATGTAATACTGAATGTCTCTGTGACCAAACAATTTGTGTGGGTTCGTGAACAAATTTCTACTGTGACCTCAGTGTTACAGAAATTATGCCCGCGAAATGCAAACCAGAATGTGTATGTGACTAAGAATTAAATATGTGAACATATTTTGAGTTTGTGAGAAAAATTTCTCCATGTATTTACTACCCTTCATTATCGGAGATATAATCATTAAATGTGACCTGCATATAAGTGAATTGCGACCTTACTGGTATTTCTCACTGACATTTGTCTTGTACATTAAAACAAAAATGGGTTATGTGCAT
>CAIGRP010026571.1:0-24430 GCA_903798385.1 Fraxinus cuspidata | reverse complement strand
ATCTAAATCTTCCCGCTACTCAAGTAGCTTCCCCGTCCCCGGGTGCGGCTCAAGAGGCCCTGCCGCAGGCGGCAGCACCGGAAGAAGTTGCCCACCCCGATCTCGATGAAGAAGAACGTGTTGCGCTTCTTCTTGAAGTGCAGGTGTTGATAATAGACAGCTGCAAGAGGAGTCTAAAAAGGCATAGGGGGTGTGGTTGTCCGTCCTATTTCCGGAAATGAGGGAAGTAGACTCCAGTGCCGCGGAGTCGATAATGTATTACGACTTAGAAATCTCCCGGGCAACAAATGGTTTGTAGGATTGAATCAAACCTTGAAGAAGAAAACACTAGTATTTTACTTTCAAAATTTAATGAACATTTATATTTGTAATTGAAGAAGTCTCTTGATTTTGGAATGAATGGTTTGTATCTAAGTATTGATTGTTCTATTTCAATTTAGGAATGGCCACGAAAAGACCGCAATGATTCACGAAAAGTTGTGATTTTTCATGAAAAGCCACCAAAAAATAAACCAGAAATTAAAACTTAACGGCCAGTAAAGTGTACTAAGCGGTAGCCTAGCACAAAGTTTTGGCCTCGGGGTGCCAAAATATGAGGATGGACGATCGCCCAGCCTCTAGCTAGGGCAACTGCCCAAGCCATTTTTTTCCGTTCCCTTTTTCACTTTTGATTTTACTTGATAAACTCATATGGATTTTTTATCATTCCAAATCACCTATCATTATATGATTAAACAAAATGACTATAATCCCCTATTGGTTCAACTATATAATAATTACATATTTAGCACACTCATGCATAATGATTAGATATCTTTCGATTTGAACCTAACCATAATGTAATTCTCACAAAGTATCATAGAAATTCCAGGTACCATGATATCTTTGAACCTGTTTCCTGTGATGATACTGGTGAAAAAACACACACACACGTGGCATGTGTTCACAAGTTTCTCAAACTCACTTAACGTTAACATGACCTTGCGCTCATCCTATTCATTAAACTTTAAAGAGATAAATTCCAACTCTTTATGGAGACGGCACCACCTCGATGTTCATCTCGATGATGTTTTTTGAGTATCTTTTTTACTTTAAGAGATACTTATACTTAATACTAAACTTCATTAAGTGCTTAAAACCCAACCCTCTTTTGAGTAACAACCACCATTATATCAAGATAGATTTTTTGCAAAACTATCCACTTATCGAATAACTTGCGAACTTTGAACCCCGTGGATTATTGTTATAGTAGTGACAAGTAGAGTTACTATCAATAGTGGATCTTTTTAGTTTGGGAGTTTCAACCCCATCCCGCTCGAAGTAGATATTACTAAATCTCTATTAAAAGGTTTAGTTAACGGATCTGCTGAACTTTCGTTTGACTTCAGGTAATTTAGAGAAATTATTCCACTCTTGATTAATTTCTTTACATAGTCATATTTTAGACTCATATGTCTAGACTTTCCATTATATACCTCATTGTATGCTTTTCCTAATGTGGTATGACTACTACACATGATAGATATCGAATATATATTCTTTGGTCTCAAATGTATCTCATGTCGAGATATCCAACTAGTATCAGTAAATCCTTCTAATATAGTCTAAAATTTGGAATATTGTAGACATAAGTTTTTTATTTTCTTGAAGTAACCACAAACTCTCCCAATCTCTCTGGTCTTGTCTGCATGCATAATACTCCATATGGCACTTGAATACTCCAGTTGAGTAATAACTCTTCCATCATTCTTTATAAGTTTAGAACTTGAATAAAAAGGGGTACTAAACTCTTTTATGTCAAAGTGTTTGAACTTATTTATCACATTCTTTATATAATGTGATTGACTCAAATAACAATCTCCACTAGTTTTTGTAACTTTGATACCTAATACGATATCCACTAGTCCAAAATCCTTCATCTTGAATGTAGAAGATAGAAACATCTTTGTTTATTTACTCCATCCACG
Organism: Fraxinus cuspidata; assembly: GCA_903798385.1. Classification (NCBI taxonomy): domain Eukaryota; kingdom Viridiplantae; phylum Streptophyta; class Magnoliopsida; order Lamiales; family Oleaceae; genus Fraxinus; species Fraxinus cuspidata. Next base: position 22,463 of record CAIGRP010026571.1, on the reverse strand, counting down.
TGAATACTTAATATCAACATGTCATCAACATACGAGCAAATAAAAACTACATATTATCACATAATTTAGAATAAAGGCAAATATCTACACTATCATATATGAATCCAAATAAAATAATTGCTCATTTTAATTTTTCATGTCGTTTCTTTAGTGCTTGTTTTAAACCACTAACTGCACACCTTATGTTTATTTTGGGTAAAACAAATATTTCAGGTTGTTCCATATATACCTTCTTATCAAGATTCTCATTTAAGAATGTCGTCTTAACATCTATTTAATGAACATGCAAGTCATATATGGATGCTAATGCAAATAATATCCTAATTGATGTTATTCTAGCTACCAGTGTATATCTATCAAAATAATATATTCCCTCCATTTGTCGGTAACCTTTAGCTACTAATCTGCTTTAAAGGTATTATAAAAACCATATGCATTATATTTTCTCCTAAACACTCGTTTAGACCCAGGTGGTAAATTGACAAGTTTTCACGTATTGTTTAACATAATTGAATCAATTTTATCTTTATTTACATCTTTTCAAAAGATACTATCACGTGAAGTCATAGCTTCTTTATAGGTTTTAGGATCGATTTCCACTTATAGAACAAAAGGTATTGTTCTTACAACATTTTTCTCAATTTCACCTACTAAGTATAGTGAAATAAGTTGAGAGTAACTTTCACCCGATCCTAATGTCTTTTACTTTTTTAAGGTTTACTAGATTCATCAACATCTTTAAGAAATGTTTCATCTTGTATTCCACTAGAGCTAGGAATCTCTTTATGAGTTTCCCTTATCCGTTATCCGAAGATGGTGAATTCTCAAAGAACTCCAAGTCATTTGATTCAATTATCACATTGGTCTCTAAATTTAGCAGTCTATATGCTTTGCTATTACTAACATATCCAACAAAGACACATTTGGTGCCTCTTGGACCCAACTTGGTGCTTTTAGGGTCCGTGTTGTTACAAAATGCAAGACCCCCGCACTTTTAAGTACCCACTCTTTGATTTTCTTCCTTTCAACAATTCACAAGAAGAAACCTTTATATATTTTGGATGAATCTATTTAATATTCTATATGCATTCAATAAAGCTTTACACCACAAATTAAATGATAACTTAGCTTAAGTTAACATGGCATTTATCATTTCAAATAATGTTCTATATTTTTCCTTTGTCAAACCATTTTTTTCGAGTGTCCTAGGTGTAAAACAACGATGTAGTATGCCTTGCTCACAAAATGAATTAAAATCACTAGAAAAATATTATCATCATCTATCACTTCTAAGTGTTTTTATTTTCTTATTTAATTGATTTTCAACTTCTTTTTTATAAGTCTTAAACATATCAAAGGCTTCATGTTGATGTTTCATTAAATTAACATAAGTATAACTAGAGAGATCATCTATCAAGGTAATAAATTACCTATTTCCTCTTCTAGTTAGTATGTTATTTAGTTCACATATGTCCAAATGAATAAGTCCAAAAATATGAGAGAAGTCCTATTCATGCCTTGATAATTTTTTTTTTTTACCATTTTAGATTCTACAAGCGTTTTACATTTATATGCATTATTCACATCATAAGAAATCATGTCACAATTTAACATTCTTTTTGTGGTACTAGCACCTGTGTTAACTAATCTAGCAGGTTATGAGTCAATCAAGTAAGAAAAATCAACTTTATTATAATTAATATTGTCAACAATATACAATTTGAAAATTCCTTCACTAGAACAGCATTTACCATCAAATTTCCCATTTTGGAATAGAACAAGTTTTTCAAATTCATAAACACATTGTATGCCCAATTTTTCCAAGAGATCTCCACTACGTTCCTATTCATATCGGAAACATGTAGTATATTGGTTAGAATAACGATTCTTCCGGAAGTGAAGATATCAACATTTCATTTCCCAACCACCATGGAGCGGCCTTCATTACCCATTTGTATCTCTTGTTATCCACTTAATTCATGATAAGTTTTGATTAGTGACTTATCATATTATACATATAGTTGCATATGTATCATACCATGAACAAGAACTTTGCCAATGATAGCATTTTTTTTACTCACTGTAGCCATAATGCTATTTCATCAATGGAATTTAGTTTGCCCTCTTTTTTTTCGATATCGGCATCCTTTGCAAAATGTACGAGTTTTCCGCACACAAAACAATCCTCCTTGAGCTTTTTCTTAGAGTTTTTATAGTCTTTGTTAGACATTTTCCTCTTGTTGTATTTATTGAAAAACGCTTTTCCATAGCATTGGCTTTTGAAGTACATTCATAAGAGTTTTCACTCTTATCTCTTGCCCCTAATTCTTCCTCAATTCAAAGATGTATATGAATTTGTTCCAAAGAGTCTTCAAAACTATAAATAATCTTTTTTCAATATCATTTCCAAGTCCCCGAGAGTTTAGCAATGATTATTTTTACTTGAAAGATTTCAAAAGTTCAATCTTAACCACCTTTAGTTTGTTGACAAGAACTTGCAATTCATGCACTTGGGGAAGAGGGGTAATATTTTCAAAAAACTTGAAATCGAAATACCTTGATATCAGGAATTTCTTTGTACCTTCTTCTTCGGCTTTATATTTATTCTCCAAAGTATTTGAAGTCTTTTTCACCAAAGATGTGCTGGTGTAGAGATCATACAATTGGTTGGATAATGCATTGATTGTATGACCGTGGAAAATCAATTCATCCTCTTGACGTCTTTTCCTTTCTACTCTTACATTATCGGTATCTTCATCTGTGGGTTCCAAAAGTGATACCAAATTAGGATCAAGTATATAAAAGATCTTCAATGCTGTGAGAAGGAATTTCAACTTGTCTTGCCACTAGGTGAGGTTTGTTTCATTGAATCGATCCAAATGAACAAGATCTTGTGATTCATGAATTTGATTGTCGCCATGGTAGTTTTGTTCTCCATAATGATATCGTTTGAGATTGTTGGAATATTGTCCAAAGAGTGTTAAAAGAAAGAATCAAGAGCAGCAAAATTTGGTAGAAATGCTCAAAGATGTGGTTGTTATCCTCAAGCTATATTTTTCCCTCTAGATTTTAATTGGTGCTTAAAGGGACTCTTGGCAAATGGTTTGTAGTATTAATCAAGACTTAAAGAAGAAAACACTTAAACACTAGCATTTTACTTCCAAAACTTAATGATCACATAGGGGTTTTGAATATGTTTGAAAATTAAAGAAATCTCTTGATTTTGGAATGAGTTGTTTGTATCTAAGCATTTATTGTTTTGATTCAGTTTAGGAATGGAAAACTATCTCCTATCAATACATTGCAAAAATGCTCCAATAATTCATGAAAAGTTGAGATTTTTCATAAAAAGCCACCAAAAATAAGCTAGAAATTTAAACTAGCAGTTAGAAAATTGTACAGGCAGTTGCCAAGCACAAAGTTTTGGCCTTGGGTACTAAAACATGAGCCTTCGCCCAAGCCTTTTTTGCCTTCACTTTTTTTTATTTTCACACTTACTTGATACACTAATTGGGATTTTTTATCATTTCAAATCATTTATTATTATATGATTGAACAAAATTACAATAGGTATATGAACTGCAAGGTGTTTCGTGAACTGAAGTAGCTTGAGTAAGGTTCACTAAGCATGGGAAAATAAATTCAACGAAAAATGGTGAATAAGCATTACTGTTGCTATAATTATGTCAGAGTACTTATTTTTGTTTGGGTTTCTTTTTTTTTTTAAATAAAAATTTAGGACATAATATTTCTTACCATTGTGACTTGTTATGTTTTTCTCATTTTTCATTTCCAACTTCTGTAAGTGTTATGTCATAGGTCCAATCGATTAAGGTTGTAGGCACTTTTAACATAATTAATGCATTTTATTAATGACAAGATCTCCTATTTAATTTAATTATTATTCTGATAAATTACAATAATAGAGTTCATAGATTCAAATCCTAATAACTTGTTGATCATAAGAAGTGATAGTGAAAAACAAATTACATATGATTAAATCTTAAATTATTTATGGTTGAAAATAATAACAAGAGACAGATATTGTTATTATGGTTAGAGTAGCATGTGTGACATTTCTCTCTTGTGAAGTGAGTAGTTAATCTCACAAGCTAAAATGTAGTCACATTTGAATAAACACCTGTATGTTTTGTTATAAGAACAAAAATATGGAGACCCACTAGTGAGATTCCACAAGGATAACTATCTGAGTGTCAGTGATTAATTTCTAATGCTTGATAGTGGAATTGGTCCTTTGACTTGAGGTCATCATAGTACTTTACATGAAGACAATCATACTTTGGTGATACTAAATGTTGCTAAGCCAAGAGTCACTAATACTACATCGTTTAGGTATATCAATCATATAGAGGTTGTGAATGATAAATAAAGAATTTGTCACTCTTATATATTAAAAGATTATGATCTTCATTTCTTCCAGTTAAGTTAGTAACGAAATTCTTGGTCAAGGTGTGCTCGTAAGTCGAAAAGAAATTATCTACTTATATTGACTTAAAAGTAGGATGAAAGATATGATTAATAATCGAGATTGACATACTTATATTTCTTGTAATTATTCAAATCATATTGATGAATGGATTATAGTTTTTAGCAAAATGAATAAGTTTGATTTTATCATACCACATGATATTTTCCGTTACATGTCTAGCGTGACACATTGCTAGATATCAATCATGGACGTCGGATTTGAATTAACTAATCTAGGTGAATTAATGAATTATTTTGATTAGATCAAAATAATAACTCACGCCATAAGGCATCGTGATTGGGGACCTAATGAGTCACTCACAAAAAGGAGAACTAGAAGAATGGTGTTACTAGTTAATTAACTAACAAGTGTCGGACATTTGTACAATTAATTAATTGAGTTGCTTATTAATTTATGGATCAAGTTTAATTAATTAGATTAATTAAATATTGAACCAAATTAAGTTTTAAGTGATGGGCCAGCCTACTTAAACTTCTATTAATAAGTTATTATAGTTTGAAAAAATCATAACACACATTCATTGTCTTGCTAGTACAAGAAAAAAGATACCCTAATTTTCTCATTATTGTTTTATTGTGTGGTAATCCATTGGAGGTTGGACAATTAGACTGTTGTTGTGTGCAGATCGTAATTATACGTATTGAAAGATTGTTAAAAAAAACTTTTCAAAATTAACTAAATATATAATTCTTATTAAATTTCTATCTAAACACAAAGAAGATCATCAGTGGGATTTGAAATTATATAAATTATGCTATGCGCGATTAAGTAAATTTTCAGTAGTGGTATCAAAACCTTTTTTGTGTTTATTAGAGATTGTTTAAATCTTAGAAAATCAAAGGTCGATTGTTGTTTGTTTCTTATTTCTAGCTTTAAAATAAAGAATGATTTTCATATCATATTAATTCTCTATTTTTCGTCATTTACATTTTTGAATCATGAGTAACCATATAAATTTGAGAGGTGTAGTGGATACCAACAACCAAGCCAAATTTTCTTGATTAGCACCATAATCTAAGAATTTTCTCAAGTATAAGAAAATTGATTATGTTCTTGAGTAACCTTTCCAGAGACTCCTACTGAGAACTCGATTGAGAAATAGGTAGTGTTTATAATAAACACATTGATTGTGATACTTGTAGCTATGTCACCTGAGTTGTTAAAACAACATGACGGTATAGATGCTAACATAATGATTTTTCATCTCAAAGAGTTGTATGATGAACAATACATGTGGAAAGATATGAAAATTCCAAGCAACTATACCAGTGCAAAATGGTATAAGGATCTTAAGTCAGTACTTACGTACTTTAGATTATTGGCTATACTGAGAAGTTTGTCTCAATTAGGTTCAATCATGGACCATGAACCAAGTACGAACTTAGTTGTGTAATCTCTACGAGAGAGCTATTTATAATTTATTGTGAATTTTGATATGAATAAGCTCGAGTGCACACTCTTTGAGTTACGAACATGTTTAAGAATATTAGTAGCAGGCGAGATTTGACCATTAATTCCTTTAAGGGTACTAAGAGGAAGTCTAAAAGAGGTTTTGGAACACATCTAAGATGTCTAAAATAGTTAAAACAAATAAAGACATTATAAAATCTAATGACCCTTGATATCATTGTGGAATAAAAGGTTATTAGAAGAGAAACTGCAAGGCTTATGTCTATTTCATTAGCTTATTGGGTATTAGATACTAGATACGGATCTCATATTTATATAAATATGCAGAAACTAAAAGGAAGTAGACCACTGTAGAAGGTAGAAGTTGACCTGAACATTGAAAATAGAGCAATGGTTGCTACATTACCTATGAGCATACTTCTTGTCATTGCCTTCAGGCTTAGTATTCTAATTAAAGAAATGTTATTTTGTTCCACCATTACCAAGAACATTAATTCAATTTCATATTTGAGCATGAATTATTAATTAATGTTATCGACAATTATTGATCATTTTTATCTTGATAAGATCTTTAATGGTAATGGTGAATTACAAGATGACATTTATATTTTGGATATTGAGTGTTCTATAACGAGTATAGAATCAAAAGGCATAAAAGTGATAACTTAAACATTACCTATATCTAGCATTACAAGACTTGGTCACCTATATGCATTATCAAATTACATAGAGATGGATATTTGGGGCCAACATATTTGAATCATTTGAAAAATATGAATCATGCTTATTAAATAAGATGACCTAACTTTCTATTTACTTAAAAAGGGAGAGAGTTGCACAATTACTGGACCTAATACATAGTGATATATATGGGTCAGTTACTGCTTGATGATGTTTTTTCTTATTTCATCATCTTTACTGATGCCTATTTTAGAAATAATCATGTGTACTTGATGAAGTTCAAGCATAAAGTATTTGAAAAGTTCAAAGAATTCAAACTAGAAGTAAATAAACAAATAGGTCCTTATCTTCTCGCATTAAAATCTTATCAATGTGAAGAATATCATACAGGTAAAATTTTAGATTATCTAAAGGAGAATGGGATTCTCTAACAATGAACTCGGTCGCATACACCACAACATAATTGTATATTTGAAAAGATAAACCGTACACTATTAAATATGGTGTGATCAATGATGAGCCATGCAAACCTTTCAAAATCATTTTGGGATCATATACAGATTGTCGTGTTCTACACACTAAATCGTGTTTCATCTAAATTGATCGACAAAACTTCATACAAGGTTATGGAAAGGCAAAAAGTCTAACTTTTCTCATATAAAAGTTTGGGACTGTAATACTTATGTAAAGTGCACTAAATAAGATAAGCTAGAGCCTAAATCCGATAAATACGTACTTGTGGGATATCCAAATGAGATATTTGGATATCAATTCTATAATCCCATTGATAAGAAAGTCTTCGTATCAAAACATGCTGTGTTCTTAAAGAAAGAGTTTATTCTAGGAGAAGACAGTGAGAGCAAAATAGAACTTGAAAGATCTCAAGAGTTCATAGATATAGTTGACCAATTAGATGAATTTCAGTCTGATCTCATACCTGTTGAGGGAGAAACTCTTGATCAGTGAATAGAGACTCCTAAGTACTCTCCGGCACAACGTAACTTAGAAGGTATGAATTCACGATTTTTATTAGGCATTACTAATCGAGGATGATGAACTTACTAATTGTTTAGAAGCAAAGTCAAGTATTGACTTAAAGAGATGGTAGGAGGCCATGGAATCCAAAATGAACTCAATATATGTAAATAAGGTTTAGACCTTGGTCGCCGCCTAATGGGATAAAACCCATGGATTGTAAATGGATTTATATGAAAAGGGTCGACATGGATGGAAACATTTATAATACAAAGTAAGGTACGTAGCAAAAAGTTATAAACAAAGATAAGGAGTTGACTTTGATGAACACATTTCACTTGTAGCTATGCTAAATTCCATTCGAATTTTACTTGCAATAAATGCATACCATGACTATGAGTTGTGGCAAATGGATGTCAAAACTGCATTCTTTAATAGGAACTTGCAAGAGGATGTGTACATGGCACAATTCGAATGTTTTGAATCCAAATATATGTACAAGGTATATGTATGCCCTGACCCGCACGGACCGAAACGCTACTTGGATATTTGTACTGTAGCCCGTAGACTTAAAAATTATTTAGAAAATAATTAATTAAATACACTTTCCAGGCAATGCATACAAATTTTCACTATATTTTGATTAAAGAATTATTTGATTCTGAACAACACCATTTCATATTAAGGGACCATCTAATAATTTCTTAGAATTGAAGTCACTTTTGGACAGTAGTAAAATAGTGAAATAATACTCTAAAAAAAAGTTGAACAAATTCCATGCAAATTTTACTATTCACGTGAACAATGGCACGCACAAAATAAATAAGAAAACAATTGTTTTTTTTTTTCACTCATGACAAGTGTCAACAAAAATTCATTTGCATAGTTATCGGTCTTGAAAGTACATGAAATTTTAAGTGAAAGTAGGAAACTTCCTATAACAAAACATATCAAAAAATTGGCTCCCGTTGACAACATATGAGGCACTAAAATATTTTTCAAAATCCCGTTATGATTCAATTTGGAAGAAAACCAACACAGTTTACTTAAAATGTAAAATCAAATTCTACGGACATCGGATCGGCATGGTTTTAAGTTTATCGAGTAACTAACCCATGAGACTATCAAAGACTATTGGTTTTGCCCAAAAATTTCAAGTAAGGAATGAGCTATGAAATTTTAAAGTTCAGTTCAAAAGCTGAAAGCTTTAAAAAAAAAAACACACACAATTAACAATTTCCTAACATTTACGAGAGAAATATGAAACTTACAAGTAAATTTATATCAATATAACCAATTCATGAAATGTATCTTAAGGTAGTTCCACAAATGATGTTCATAAAAAACTTTCTAATCGAAATGCATAAGCAGTTTTTGCATACTCAACATATATTTTTAAGTCTCCCGACTTCTCCATAACACACTGTACCACCATCTACCATCATCCACGTCTCGAGTCAATCAAATCAACTTGTAAGAAGAGAGTTAACCCATGAGTTGAAACTCAATAGATTTCATCAGTGCGTGATGGATTTCCAGCAAAATCCAATATACAAATTCTTACCTTTGTACGTAGATGGATTTCCAGCAAAATCCAAATTCTATAGAATTATCATAACACATAGAGCCGAAAAATAATCATTCGAACTATAGTAGTGCCGAATCACTGTACCTAAAGGTTCATTCATACTTTTAACAAAAAAAAATCATAACTTGAAAACGAAATAACCACTTGCGCCTCTACCTGCCTTGGTTTGAAGCTTTTGAATGGACGAATTTGGACAGTGAATGTTGTTTCCTGACAACACCCAATGCTTAAAAAGATCTGCCTCCTTTTTCCTTTTTCTTACTTTGGAAATTGTTTTTTTCGTGTTCACAATATGTACTTCTGTAGGAAAGGATATCAATGATTTTGAGGAAAATAAAAAATAAATTCCAACTGGCCCTTGAAAATAACCATTGGTAGCCATTCATTCACCTTTTAAAAAGAATTGAAGAAAAGTTTATGTTTCATTTCTTACATTTTATTGCAACCGTTTCCTGTCCTAGTAATCATTCACCAACTAAAAAGAATTGAAGAGAGTTTAAGGTTTCATTTCATGCATTTAAATTTGAGGTACATGTATGTGTAATGCAAACATTTATGTTTATATTTGAGGGTTAATATTTTATCATTCATCGATTAATACAAACATTCCTTCCATATTTATATTCATGTGTGTGTGTATACTTATTTATATATATATATATATATATATATATATATATATGGCTGGTCTTTTTGAATTTTGAGGAAAATGAAATGAAGTATATTTTGATATTGATTTCACCTTTGGTCCCTATAATTTCGTTACTTAGCAAAATAAGGAAATAACAATACAAGTCCTAAAATAGAAACTTACAAATCCTCTTTTACTTAAAATTTATAATTTGGTCACTTTGAAAATGACATGTAAGTAAATTTGATCTTAGAAATATTTATTTAAGGCATATCAAACTAGTATTGGGCTTTCATTTCTTATGTAGGCCAGGCATAAGGCTTGTCTATGTGCTAGGTTTGTGGTGCTAGATCATCACATTAAATTATGAGTCTAATTCATTTTAGTTTTTCGGGCTTCTACAGTATACAAGATTGATCGATTCATATAAAGAATAAAGCAAGCCTCAAGGAGCTAGAGTTGTCGCTTTGATTAGAAAGTCAAAATGTTTGATTTATCAAAAAAATGAAGAAGAACCGTATGTTTACAATAAGACAGTGAGTATTCCTGATATTATATGTAGATGACATATTATAAATAGGAAACGACGTCCTTATGTTTCAATCGTTGAAATATTAGTTGTCAAATAATTTCTCCATAAAAGATATGGGAAAAGCAACTTGATCTATAGAAATAGATATAAAATATTATTTGACCCATCATGATCTACGTAGATAAAATGTTAATAAGATTTTATATGGAGAAAATGAATTGAGAGTTCACAGATACATTAATGCTAACTTCCAGTGAGACTAGAAAATAGCAAGTCTCAATATCAATATATGTTTACTCTTAATAAATAAGCGGTTAGTTATGAATGTCCAAATATAAAACAACTATTGATTCAATAGCAGAAGCCTAAAACATCATTATTTCAGAAACTATAAAGAGTTGTTGTTTGGATCAAGAAGTTCATTAATGAACCTGGGGAGTTCCTAACATTGTTGATCCCATACATTTGTATTGTGATAACCATAGAGTCATCGTGAAACTAAGTTCCCATCAATGATTCAAATGTTAGAGATTAAACCCACTATTGTTGACTTCAGGGGCAAAAATTTTCTTCATGCATTAAATAGCCACCTTTGCATTTAATGCTAAAGATGGAAAGATTGAATTTGTTGGAAAGTTTTCAAGCTTCAAACATAATTTGTAGCCACTTTTCAAGAAATTTTTTATGAGTAATTAATGTGGTATGTGGCAAATCCTTCTATGGATAGATGATAAAATTGAAGAGAAATACACACAAGTCGTCGAGAGAAATTTTAACGTAGAGAGAAAAAATAAGTGAGTAAAGAGACATATAAAATTAGGGAGAGAACAATATTATTTTCTCCTGACTGTTTCCTACTTAGTTTCTTCTACTACAAGATAAATTAATTGTTGTCATCTCTTTAGAGAAAAGGTTATTGTAACTTTTCCTACTATAGTGAAATCATCATATACTTGCCATTGGATGTAACCTAAATTGGGTGAACTCCGTAAACATGTGTCCATTTTTTTAAGCAGCAATTTTCTCAATTCCACTTTAGTTGTGAGCCGATCTTGACCTACGATGGTATTAGAGTGAAGTTTTATGCAGGGTCATTGTTCACTATTTACATACACGTTACTATTTATAGTCATAGTATTAGTGAACAAAATGACAGCAAGGTATGAGACTGAAAAATTTAATGGAAACAATTTCTCACTGTGGAAAATGAAAATTAAGCAGTTTTAAGAAAAACTAACGCATGGCAACAATTAGACTGATGCCCCTCCGAGATCACTGACGTGGCAAGTGGAATAAGATGAATAGAAAAGCAATTCCTAATTTGCACCTAGCACTAGCTGACGGCCAAAGAGATGTAGGATACACTAATAAAGTTGTAAGAGGCTAAATCGTTATACAACTAAATTTTATTGAAGATAAGGCTTTATATCCTTCGGACGGCAAAATCAACTACAGTGACCAACCACATTAACAGGCTATATACTTTATTTTCTCAACTTACAACAATAGACATTATATAGAGGCAAGTGAACGTATTGAGATTTTACTTCAAAGTCTGCCAGATTCATATGATCTGCTCATCATCAACTTAACCAATAATACGGAATGTCTAATCTTCAATTTTGTTACAACTACTGTTCTTGAAGAAGAAAATCAGCACGAGAACAAGGAGGACAAATTGACAAGTTCATAACATGCGAAAGCTTTAATGATGATGAGAAGAAAATCAACGAAACGTGGCCCTAATGGGAGTCATAATCAAGGTAGAGCAAAATCCAAAAGTAAGAAAAATGTCGAGTGTCATTACTGTGGAAAGAAAGTGCACTTAAAAAGATATTGTTGGAGTCTCAAGAAGAAGGAAGAAGCCAAAGGAAAAGGTTCCGTGTCGTCAAAGCTCAATGTTGTATAGCAAGCACAACTACTAATGGTGAGATTTTATACAATGAGGCAACAATAGTTATTGAAAGCAAAAGGCAGTTCTCTGATGTATGGCTTATAGACTAAAGAGCCACCTGGTACATGACACCAAGGAAATAATGGTTCCATCAATATGTACCTATCTCAAGAGGATCTGTGTTTATGGGAAATTATCATGCCCTAGAAAGTGCTGGTATTTGTACTATCAAATTAGAAATGTATGATGGTAGAGTTCGTACCATCCAAGAGGTACGATATATAAAAGGTCGGAAGTAAAATCTATTGTCTTTAGGGTAATTAGACAGCATTGGCTGCAAAACCCATATATAAGATAAGATCATGAAAATTGTGAATGGCTTGCTTTTGGTAATAAAAGCTGAAAAGATAGCCACAAATTAACGATGATGTGACACTACAAGCTTCTTACTGGGCACAAAAAGTTTTTCGTAGTTCCACTGCTACAAGTAAAGCCATGTTAGAGCTGGTTCATTCTAATGTTTGGCAAACAATGGTTACATCCCTAGGAGGTGTAAGATACTTTGTATCTTTCATTGATGATTACTCTAAGAGATGTTGATGTATCTAATTAAGAAAAAAGCATATATGTTAGCAATCTTCAAAATATTTAATGCACGTGTGGAATTTAAATCTGAAAAGAAGATCAAGTGTTTTAGAAAAGATAATGGAGGAAAACATACTGGTGAAGAATTTGATACTTCTGTCAACAAGAAGGTATCAAGAGTTTACAACGGTATACACTTCATAGCAAAAAGGAATGGCAGAGCAGATGAACAGAATCTTGTTAAAAAGAACAAGAGAATTATTGAAAACTAAGGGGCTAACCAAGTTATTCTGGGCAGAAGTAGTCAACATTTCCTGTTTTGTGATCAATCGGTCACCATCAACTACAATTTATCTGAAGACGCTTATGGAGATGTGGATGGTAAGCTAGCTAATTATTCTCACTTACATGTATTTCAAAGTCTTGTGTACATTATGCACAATGCCCAAGAGATGTCAAAGCTGTATCTAAAATTCCAATAATGCATATTCTTAGGGTATGCTGATTGAGTCAATGGGGTACAGCATATGGGATCCCACTTGCCACAAGGTGATAATCAGCAGAGATATAATATTTGTAGAAGGCAAGATGTAAGAAAAATAAAATGATAGCACTTTAATAGAGAGATCAGATGCTACTACAGTTGAAGTTGGAGATAAACGAGAAGTTCTAGATTCTACTAAAGCAGCACTAGAGCATGAAAAACAAGAACAAGCTGAGTCTAGTACTTTAGAAGCTCGACGATCAACTCGGGAGGTGAGAGAACCAATTTGGCACTCAGAGTATGTTACAGAGGGCAGTGTTGCATACTACTTATTGACTAGAAAATGGAGAACCAAAAAACTTTTCTTAACCCTATAAATAGCCGAGAAGCTTATCTGTGGATGGTAAAAATGCAAGAAGAAATTGAAGGCTCTTCATAAAAACAAGATATGAGATCTTGTTCCACTACCACAAGGGAGGAATGCCATTGGAAATAAATGGGTCTATAAGATCAAACAAGATGGCAATGACCAAGTAGAGTGGTATCGTGCGAAACTAGTGGTGAATGATATACTTAGAAAGAAGGCATTGACTTTAGTGAAATATTTTCTTCTGTGGTTCAACTCACAACAATTCGAGTAGTCTTGGCAATGTATGCTATGTTCGATTACACTTAGAGCAGTTAGATGTGAAAACTATATTTCTTCATGGAGAACTTGAAGAAAAGATTTATATGCTCCGACCACAAAGCTTTGAAGAAATAGAAAAAGAGAACTTGGTTTACAGGTTTAACAAATCTCTATATGGTCTCAAACAGGCGCACGGATGTTGGTATAAGAGATTTGATTCCTTCATCGTGAGTTTTGGATGCAACAGACTCAATTCAGATCCTTGTACTTATTACATGAGATTTGGAGATAACAATTTCATTATTCCAGTGTTGTATATTGACGACATGTCGGTAGCAGACCTCAACAAAGATATTATTCAAGTCTTGAAGGTATGATTGGTTAGAGAGTTTGAAATGAAGGAATAAAGACTAGCAAACAAGATTCTAATAATGCAAATTTACCGAGATAGAAATAATAGAAAGATTTGGCTTTATTAGAAGAACTACTTGAAGAAATATTGCACTGCTTCAATACACAAGATTGTAAGCCAATTTCTATCAATTTCCTATTAAGTTCAAGTTATCCTCAAGTATGAGTCTTAGTGACGAAGTAGAGATGATACAGATGTCTTGAGTACCGTAAGTATCAGCAGTGGGTAGCTTAATGTTTGTTATAACTTGTTCAAGACTAGACATAGCACAATCAGTAGGAATGGTTAGTTGGTACATGGAAAATCTTGGTAAAGAGCATTGGAATGTTGTTGTAAAGAGTATCCTAAAATATAAAAAAGGTACCTCAAATTCTATATTATGTATATGGAGGATCGGATTATACTATCAAAAGCTATGTTGATTCAGATTATGCAGGTGATCTGGACAAAAGCAAGTCTACCACATAGTCTGTGTTTACTCTTGTTGGAAGAGTTGTAAGTTGGGTTTCGAAATTGCAGTCTATTGTGGCTACTTCTAATACAGAGCTAGAATACGTGGTAGCTACACAAACTATCAAAGTGGCAATCTAATTGCAAATGTTAATGGAGGAGCTCAGACATAAATAAGAGAAGATGCTCTGTCAGAGCACTTTGCACTTTGCAACATTTCATCCAAAGATAAAGGACATTCGAGTTCAATATCACTTTGTTTGAGAAAAGGTGAAAGAAGGAAGTGTAGATAAAAAATCCTTACAGAGGATAACCTAGTAGATATGTTAACAAAGAAATCAGTAATGATAAATGTACATGGTGTTGATTATCGACCTGGGGGAAATTTAAGTGGCATGGAAATGGAAAGTATATGAAGGATGGCAATGTGAAAACAAAACTAACTCTAAGTGGAAGAAATGTTAGCTATTAAAGCCACTACTGTTGACTTCGGGAACAAATTTTTTTTTTTCATGCAATAAATAACCACATTTGCATTTAATGCTAAAGATGGAAATATTGAATTTGGTGGAAAGTTTTCAATCTTCATCCATGATTTGTAGCCAATTTTTTGACACTTTTGATGAGTAATTAATGAGGTAGGTGACAAGTCTTCCTATAAATAGAGGATGAGATTGAAGAGAAACACACACGAGCCATGGAGAGGAATTTTAAGGTAGAAAGAAAAAAAAAAGTGAATAGAAAGATACATAAAATTAGAGAGAGAAAATATTGTTTTTTTGTGAGTGCTTCCTACTTAGTTTCTCCTATTATAAGAGAGATTAATTGATATTATCTCCTTATAGTTAGAGAGAAGGTTATTATAGTCTTTCCTATTACAGTGAAATCCTCATAGACTTTCCCGTGAACGTAGCCTAAAGTGGGTAAACCGCGTAAATATTTGTGTTTATTTTTTAGCTTAAATTTCCTTGATTCTGCTTTAGTCTAAGTTAACCTTGGCCCACGTTTTTCTAACCTAAACAAGTGTTAAGGCAACATCATCTCATTAAAGAGATAATACAAAGAAATGATGTAAAGAAAGAATGAATTTCCACAAATGATAATATTGCAAATCTATTGATAAAGAGTTGTAGCAGTATAAACATGATCGTCATGTAGGCTCTTACGGAATTCGATAGATAAGAAATAGGATTTATTGCAAGTGGGAGTTTGTAAGTGTTATAATCTAGGTCCAATCGATTTAGGTTGTAAACACTTTTAATAAGATTAATATATTTTATTTATAACAAGATCTATTATTTAATTGAATTACTATTCTGATACATTATATTAATAGAATTCGTAGATTCAAGTTCAAGTAACTTGTTAATCACGAGAAATTGTGTTAGTGAAAAATAAATTGCGTATGATTGAATCTTAAATTATCCATAATCGTAAGTAATAACGAGGTAAGGACATCTTTATTACGATTAGACTAGCACATTTGACATTTCTTACTTGTGAAGTGAGTAGCTAATGCCACAAGCTAAAATGTAGTCATATTTGAATGAACACATGGATGTTATGTTAGAAGAACAAAACATTGGAGACTTGTTGGAGAGATTCCATAAGGATAACTATATGAGTGTCAGTGATTAATCTCTAACGTTTGATTGTGGAATTTGTCATTCGACTTAGGGTCATCGTAATGTCTTATATGAGGTTATACTTTGGTGATGTTGGATGTTGCTTTACCAGAGTTGTTAATGCGACGTTGTTCGGATATGTCAAGAATAATATAAAGGTTGTGAATGATCAATAGAAAATTCACCACTCTTAGATGATAAGAGATTATGATTTGCTTTTCATTCAGTTAAGTTAATAACGAAGTCCTTAGCCAAAGTGTGCTCGTAAGTCGAAAATGAGTTTTTGACTTATATTGACTTAAGAGTAGGATAAAATATTTGATTTAATCGAGATTGACACAGTTCTATGTCTCGTAATTAATTGAATCATACTGACAATTAATTATAATTTCATGGTAAACAAATAAGTTTGATTTTGTCATACTACGCGACATTTTCCATCACATGTGTTGACATATTACTAAATGTCAATTTGGGACAACAAATGTGAATTAATGATAACTTAAAAAGGTATTTTAATATATTTTATTTTGATTATATCAAAATAATAACTCACGTTGTTAAATAACGTGATCAGGAACCTAATGGGTCACACACAAAAATAAAACTAGAAGAATGATATTACTAATTAATTAATTGACAAGTGTTGGACATTTGTACAATTGAATAATTTTGTTACTTATTAATGAGCCAATTAATTAATTAATCTATGGGTCAAGATTAATTAAATATTGGATCGGGTTAAGTTTAAGTGACATGACCAGACGCTTAAATTTCTATTAATACTTTATTAGGGTTTGAGAAATTATAACGCATTCATTATCTTTCTGCACAACAAAAGAAAACCCCAATTATCTCATTCTTGTTCTATTGTATGTATTATCATTGAAGGCTATTGTATGTATTATCATTTAATGCTGGACAATTGTACAGTATGCAGATTGTGATTTATGTGTTCCAAAATTGTCAAAGAACTTCGCAGAATTAATTAAAAGTATAATTCTTATCACAGTTTTTATCTAAATACAAAGAAGATTCTTGATGAGTTGAAATTGTTTAAAATATTGTTGTGCATGATTAAGT
The DNA here is from genome assembly GCA_903798385.1 of Fraxinus cuspidata. Classification (NCBI taxonomy): domain Eukaryota; kingdom Viridiplantae; phylum Streptophyta; class Magnoliopsida; order Lamiales; family Oleaceae; genus Fraxinus; species Fraxinus cuspidata. The sequence goes on along the minus strand of CAIGRP010026571.1, from coordinate 4,975 downwards.
AAATTCCTAACAACTTCTTTAGGCATGTAAAGACACTCAGTTGAAATGCTTCAAGCAGCCAAAGTGCAGGGAAATTGATGTTATATTTTCTGGGAATAAAAGTCTGTCTTCATTACCATTGATTCTTGTTTTCGCCATTTGTATGTTGTGTTCCATTTATCTTGTAGCATCTTCACGATTAACCAGTAAATTGTAGCATTTTTTAGGCGCTCAAACCCATCTAATCTACATTGTCTTGCTACCCACACTGAAGATTAATATATATGTTTAAGGATTAGATTGGGGTAAAAAAAAAAACAGTTTTGAGTAAAAGATAAGCACGGATTCGACATAATTCGAATAGGAAACTGGTACGTCATACACGGTGGTGGACCCAGGATTTCGAGTCAGCATGGGCGACCGTGAATCGTCAACCATTATCAGCAATAAAATATTAAGAACCCCTGCCTTTTTTTTTTCAAAAAATTCATTTTGGATTAGTGATTTGATGGAGAATGTGTGATTAAAAATAATAAAAAAATTTGAATTTACATGTAATATTATTTTATTGAAAAATGTACAGTTGAAAGAAGAAAGAAAAATATATTTTGAAAAAAAAAAGAAATAAACAAGGTCAAAAATTTAGATATAGCAATTATTTTTTTCAAACTGAACATATATAATTGTTGTAAAAATTAATAATATTCACAAAATGATATTGTTGTCATGTTTTGTATAATTCAAAGGAAGAGCATGGGTTCGAATTTTTACAATTGCATTAAAATCGTTAAAATGTAATATATATTATTCTGGTGAATTTAACATCAAACTCCTGAGTGCCACAATGGTCAACTATTCAATTTCCTATGGAGAGGTCATTGGTTCGAATCCTCACCCTTATTCCATTTAATTTTGGTAAAATTGTAGAATTTAGAACATTTCACAATAAAATTGTTGAGAAATGGATTCGAAATTGGGACCTCCCATGTGCATATACATGTTCTAGCCAACTAAGCTACATGAAATGAATGAAAATAAAATAACTTACCAGGTATATAATCTAAGAATATCATTCATTGTCAACTAAAAAAATACTGTTCATGGCGGATCCAGCACGCGTGGCCGCCAGGGCTCGCCGCTGGTCATACATTTCTTTAGAAACAAAAATAGGACGTGTGTGTGTGTGTGTTATCATCTGTTAACATAGCTTTGCATATATTAAAAATTTTAGTACTATTATTTTCAATAACAAAATTATAGTTGTTAATTATTAAAACAACTTTACATTTATTAAAAGGTTTAATACTATTATCTATGTTCAATAATAAAACTATAATTGTCAATTATCAACATGATTTTATACATATTAAAAGTTTTTATGCTAATAGTGTATTTTTAATAATAAAACTCTAATTTCAATTATTTAATATTACATCTATTTTTCATTAATAAGTGTAAATTGTGTAGTAGTAAAATATGTTTACTTTCTTCAAATTTGTCTATTAATAAAAATTATCTAGTTTCAATAAATTATTTATAATGACAATAATTATCTCTATGTAAGAAAATACTGACATTTGTTGTCAATAATAACAAGTTTTTAAAGAGTTCAAACCCAATAGAACACATTTTACTCACGTGTCAAATACATATCGAAAACATAAAAATATAAAGTAATTGAAAAACACCTATCATGTACACATTACAGTGTGCCCATGCATATTCAAGCTTGGACGATAGACTAAATGAAAAGTGTAATTAAATGATTTATTTAATTTCTCCACATTAACGCCATTTAGATTGTGGTTGTAACCCAATAAGGTTACATCGAGTAAATATATAGTGGGAGTGTATTTATGAGCTCTATTAATCAAATGAATTAATTATGATTAAATCACTTGTTAGTAGAGCTGTACAATTATACTAGAAATTATTTAGCAATGTCTTATACATGAAAACGTGACATTGGTTTAATTATGTTTCCCCTTGAAGCATCAGCATTGCATTGCAGGGAAAGAAATAGATGTTCCTTCCTTGTGCTTTGCTGCATTGTGTATATAGGTTTGGAGTGTGTGTGAGTGGATAAGCACTCGTTTGAAATAGAAGGATTTAAATTCAGAATCTCTCTCTAATCCTTCACTGGATATTGTAAAAAGGTCAAGTTTTTTTTTTTTTTGTTAAGAAATTAATGTAAGATAATTTAATTAGATTTTTGTTTTATTTTTATTTTTTAAAAAAAGGCTAAAATGGTGGAATAATTGAATTGGTGCAAAGCACATATGTTAAAATTGGATGGAACGGTTTATTCGTGAATGGAAAATTATAATTTTGAACAAGAAGGATACTCATTGAATTCATATGCAAATAAATCTTCCTTTGAAAATTCAAATTCAAAATTGCAGCCACATCATCCAAAAACAGCTATTAAAAACAAGTGTATGTTTGTTAGTCATATAACAAATTAATGATGAAGCTTAACAATTTGTGATAAATAAGTTGGGTAAATTTCATCTACAGTCACTGAACTTTAAGTCGTTTATCAATTGGGTGACTTGACTTTGATTTATCTCAATTGCATTACGGAACTTCAATTTAGTTTGAAATATCAACATCAATTACATTTCATCACCTATTGTTTTCCAAATTGACAGAGACCGCTCAATTGATAGCCATGTATTGGCTATGTCACATTTTAAAAAAGAAAGTAGTAAAAATAAGAGTTTTGGTAGTGTCTTTAATATATATTTCATTTTTACACTATGACATGTCATGTTGGTAAATTGATATTGCATAACAATTACTTGGAAGTTATATGATTTGTCAATTAAGTAATTTTTATCAATTTAGAAAAAAGTTAGATAATAGGATTGTGAAATTTGTAACTAAAATAAATTTCAACTATTCAAATTGAAACAAGATTAAAGTGAGACCAACTAAAATTTTGGTGACCAAAGATGAAATTCACTATAAGGGAATAAAAAATCTCAATTGTGACCATAGTTATAGCATTGTTTTTCATCCATAATCTCCATGATTCCATCCTTCTATTTCTATTTTATAAAATCATAAAATGAAATAGTTAACTTTTTCAGCGATCCTTAGTGAAGAAGTAAAAGATTCATTAACTATTTGAAAGCATAGTCGTAATATGCCCATTCGAGTTAATAAATAATAATATATATATCTTCCACGTGGTTAGAGATGGCAACGGGACAGATTCGGGACGGAACACCCCCGCCCCGCCTTAGTCGGGGCGGGGCGGGGCGGGGTTCGGGTTCGGGGCCCGTATCCCTCCCCATTTATTTTTTATTTTTTTTTCAGTTTTTTTTATTTTAATAATAGCTTATTAATTTATTTTTTTTTTAATTCTTGGCGGGGCACCCTCGGCCTCGCCCCATGCCCCGAGACGAGGCGCCCCACCCCGCCCCGTCCCGCCCCGACCCGCCAACCCGTTCGGGCGGGGTTCGGAGCGGGGCGGGGCGGGTCATGAACAGGGCCAATCAGCGGACCCCACAATCAAACAGTTGGCCACAGCTGTACCGCACCAATAAAGGCCAAAGACACCCTGTCAACATTGACCCCCTTCCCTATTATTATATACATGACAAGCACTCCCTCTGTCTTCTCCCAATTTAACAAACCCTAATCATATATCTTCTAAAAATGAAGGCAACAAGGATGAGGATTTTCGTCGCAATTGTGATGCTGTTGGTGCTTATGGCTTCCCAAAATGTGGCCGCTCAGGAGGCCCCTGCACCCAGTCCGGACTCCGGCGCCGCCATTTTCGTACCCACGGCTTTGGCTCCCATTGCCGCTCTCGCATTTTGCCTACTCTTCTAAATTATCCTTGGTAGCTGGTGGCGCGACGTGAGTGAGATGCCGGGAAGCTTGTTTGGTTTTATTTTTGTCATTCTTTGATATTTATTTACGGATATTGTTTCCTTGAATATATAAATTCTTGTGTTGCTTTTTCTTTCTTCTAATTTTTCTCAATTTATGTTGTGAAACATTGTTGTAGACCATCCATCCTATTCCTCCGATTATTAAATTTGCACAAAATATGTTTATTAAATATATTAAATAATTATAATTTTACCACATAATTAGCACTTAAAATAATTAGTCCTTCAAATTTACTGATAAAATTTCAGAAATCAGTTAATCAAATATCAGTGATACTTAAATGATTTAAAATTTAATTCTTTTTATTTGAATACCAGCCAATCCATTGATTGTAATAATATTTATAATCAAATTTCAAATAAGATGAAAAAGTGCATGCTTCTGAGACAAAGATTCAATAGACCAATATGTCGAGATAACATATCTAAATGTTACGAGTTTAAGTTTATTTCTCTATGATAATTTGTGGGCAGATGTAATTGGGATGTGTTTGAAGTAAATATGTTGTTCTAGGTTTCTTGACAATATAATTTTTGAAGAATATCTTTTATTTATATAGAACTTTATTTAATACTTTATTTCAAGTATTTTGATTTAGAAGTTTGAGCACAGAATAAAAGGAACCAACTCGCTGGCGAATTTAACAAATTTAGAATTTGATTGTGCTAATTTCATTTGTTGAAACTACATCGAATTAAAATATGGGTTGGTAAAAAAATTTCAACCTCCTGTTTTCAAAGTCGATTTTAGTAGTAATAGATCCATATTCACTTAGCCCTTGTCTGTAACCAATTATTTTTTACACAAAATAAAACTCGTTGGAATGAGGTTGATTTATGTGAAAAATGACATGCCCACGACAATTGACCACTCAAATCAAATGCATACCATATTATGTCAATTGTCCTTTTTGCCCTTCATTGTACAAGTTTAAAATCATGGAGTAGAGTTTTCAATGGATTGAATTTTTATTCGAATCCGATTAAATTAATGATAGATGGATTTAGGGTCTTAGTTCGATAATTTAATCAAGATCTGAATTTGATAATCATTTAACTAAGTGAATCAAATAAAGGTATAGGTCAATTCGATT